>MU752080.1:4954-51276 GCA_026770625.1 Nicotiana glauca | reverse complement strand
ACACTAGTAGTCATGATTTTTAACTCAACGTTCACATACTTACTACAATGGGAGTATACAACATACACGAGTACACATGTTGCGACGATTCACTAGATGTTAAATTGTACCATCATTAAACACAAATATATGCACAACAATAAACATTCTTGTAATAAAAAAACTAAAACTCACAATATATTTTCATATTTAATATTAAGCATATGCAGTAACTAACCATAAGATAAACATTTTAACAAAGAAACTATACTGTTGAAATACGTCCATATCACATATTCTCATTTTTACATTGAACCATAATATAAGACATAAACGAAATGAAACAAAGGATGAAGAACAGTGACCTACTAACCTCGACGGAAACCAACGGACAGAACCTCTAGCGTATCGGACGGCGACGAAGCAGGTTCGTTACTGTTTGAGGGTCGTTCGGCTATGGTGTTCGATGGTTGGTTTGTGACGACGTGGTGCGAGTGGTGACGAGCAGAAGGACTACGGGACTGTTTGGTCGCTTGAAAGGCTGTTGTTGCTGCGTCGATGGCTCGCCGGAGAGGGACGATGGGACGGGGCTGACTATGGTCGACTGGTACTGGGGCTGGTGGGTCTTCTCGTTTCTTCTTCACTGAAGAAGATAGCTCAATAGTAACCTCCTCCCTTAAAACGTTCTTTTTCTCTTTTTCACGTTATTCTCTTTTTCAAAAATGTTACCAAATTGTTTTTCCAAAATCCCTTTTCCCTTCTGTCCCTTAGCGTAGTGTGTATTTTTGTCCGTGTTCCCCGTGTGGTGGACTCGGATTATTATGGGTTAGGTCCGAAAATTAAGATTAAAATCGGATAGTTTGAACCCGAATATTATTCTTCGCCCGGAACCGAGAATAAGGACACGAAGTTATTTAATTAGTACTACGTAAGTAAAATAACTATAAGACTCACAATTAAAACAAAAATATTTTTATATTTTTTCAAAATTAAAGTAACTACAAAATGTTAATGAAACTATTTTTATAATTTTTGTTTTTTTATATAAATATAAAAATATAGGGTGTTATTTTTTGTATTTTTTTTTCAAGTTTAAAATGACTACCAAACATTAATAAAATATTTTTTTTGTAATTTTCATTTTTTTATATAAAGATAAAAATATAAAGTACTATTTTTATTTTTTTCAAGTTTAAAAATGATTACAAAATATTAATAAAACTATATTTTTTATTATTTTCGAAATTATATAAAGATAAAAAATAAGGTACTATTTTTATATTTTTCAAATTTACGACAAATGCATAAACTAAAATTTATATATTATTTTTTGTAATTTTCGCTTTTTTTATGAACATAAAGTGAAATGGTCAAAATTAGCTAAAATAGCTATATTGGGCCTAAATTAAATATTTATGTTAAAAATGTAAAAATTCTCGGGGAGGGTCAAAAATCATGTGTTTACACCCCCCATTCAGTTCTGTCAGCCTTGGAGGGTGGCATATCGGTAGAGACTTCGAGGTATATCTGCTGCGTTCGCAGACCGAGGAGTCCCTTTCCAGCTTTCTGTAATAAGTATAGTCCTTCCAGTATTTCTCCTTGTATAGATATTCTTGAGTCAGAGCCTCTTATGTATCCCTTAGCTTGTGATTTGTGAGTTTTCGGGTTTTGGGAAGTTTTGTTAGCTTTGAGGATTGTTGTGGTATGTGCCGAGCGGCACCTTAAACCCTGTTTATTTTACCAGTTCAGTTTTATTTATTTTCTTCCGCAAATTTTGATTTATCTTCCGCATTGTTAGGCTTACATAGTCATAGGGACTAGGTGTCATCATGACATGTTCATGAAGGGTGAACTGGGGTCGTGACAGAAAGGCATTTTTACTGGTTAACCTACACGAACTAGAGGATCTGATCAACAAGAGCATTCAATCCCTCCGGGACCAAATAGATAGGAATTTCCATTTTCGATCCATAAGATGTAATAAGGCCAATGGCCATTAGTGACTTTTATTTTCCTATTATTTTAATGTCAATTTAAGATTCTTATACCTTTTTATCAAAGAAATGAGACATTTAGCTTTTTAAGTTCTCCAAATCAACTTGTCGCTAGGCCTACCTCAGGCACAATGAGGTCCCGAAAATTAGGACGCGCTTTATATTTTTATTTTCCTGTTATTTTAGTGTCAATTTAAGATTCTTATACCTTTTTATCAATGAAATGAGACATTTAGCTTTTTAAGTTCTCCAAATAAACTTGTCGCTAGGCCTACCTCAGGCACAATGAGGTCCCCAAAATTAGGACACGCTTTATATTTCAAGCACTACGCGTTTAAATATTGCAACATTTTTATGATGATCCTCACTAACTTGTTACCTTTTATTTTTACTTTTTATTTATTCCCCTCCCCAAAGGTTAGTTCGTAAGCTCTGGCAACGCCATCAAATTTTACAAGATCCAAGGGCCCTCCACCTACTCCTCCTCCCAATACTGTCAGACACAAAATCAAAATAAGAATGGAAGATTTAAAAAACTCAACTGAACGGGTAGAGGTGACCAAGGAAAATGCATCCTAGCTAGAACAAAAGTTATTGAAGTTTCAGGAAAAACTTGATCAAGTCCGGAATTTGGCAAGTCTGTCATTTTCCCTCATCACTCCAGAGGTTACTTTTCCAAATACTCAGAATCCTGTACCTCCGCAAAGCATCCCAAAGCAACAAAACCATCCTGCTCCTCACCACCACTGCAATACATGCCATACCTCCAATAACACCCCACTGAGCATCCCACAACTCCAAAACTCCACAAATGACCACTTCCACACCTAACACAAAACCCCCATCTTTGTGGAGACTGTGCCGCACTCTACCCAGCCCCTCTCAAGCACACCTGAATCCAATGATAAGTACGTGTTCATAAAAAATCTGGCCGAAGAGCTTAAAATGCTGACTAGCAGAATTCAAGGCGTTGAAGGTAGGAAATGGATTGTAGGGCTAAACTATGAACAACTGTGCATAAAGCCCGATGTCGAACTGCTTGAGGGGTACAAACCTCCCATGTTCGAAATGTTTGATGGCACAGGGGATCCCAGGGTCAACTTGAGAACATATTGTGACAAACTGGTCGGAGTGGGAAGAGATAAGAAAATTTACATAAAGCTTTTCATGAGGAGCTTGAATGGATTCGCCTTATCTTGGTACATTATCCAGGATCCGAAGAAGTGGTCGAACTGGCTAAGCATGGCGTCTGATTTCATGGATAGATTCAGGTTCAACACAGAGAATGCATCAGATGTGTTATATATCAAAAACTTGAAAAAGAAACTCACAGAAACCTTCCGTGAGTATGCTACTCACTGGAGATCAGAAGATGCTAAGGTCAGACCGGCCTTAGAGGAAGAACAAATGAACAAGTTTTTCGTCCGGGCTCAGGACCCGCAATATTATGAGAGGGTAATGCTGATTGAAAATCATAAATTCTCGGATATCATCAAGCTAGGAGAAAGGATCGAGGAAGGCAGCAAGAGTGGTACAGTGACGAACTTTGAAGTCTTGCAAGCTACCAATAATGCTTTACAGTCTGGTGGTACGTCCAAGAAAAGGGACGTAAGTGCTATAATCGTCGCACAGAGGACCAAATCCCCTATCAAGTACCAAAACATACCCAATACCTCAAATCACATATCAGCCTACCTTAAATTTCCAAGCACCTTCACCCACTTACCAAACTCCACCACCCACTTATCAGTCATGTCCACCATATCAGCCTGTTTTGCCCAAATACTCCTAACCAGTACATGTTTACCAAGTCTACATCACCCAACCATCCCACTATCAATCACCTCCCCCCACGTCAAAACTTTCCTAGACCTTGACCAGATTTCGACCGCAGACCACTTAAACAGTATACCCCCATTGCTAAACCAATTCACCAGCTATACAAAAGACTCAAAGTTGTTGGTTATGTCACCCGTATCCCTGCTATAACCCTAGAAAACCCTTCACAGTGGGTTAATCTAAATAAATCTTGTGCATACCATTCCGGTATGAGATGACATACCATTGATGAATGTCTCTCTCTGAAGGATAAGATCCAGACTTTGATTGACAACAAGATTATTATGGTAAAGAGGCCTGCTCCGAATGTCCTCAACAACCCTCTGCCAGACCACAAGGGCGGAGGTGTTCACATGATTGAAATAGAGGATGATTGGGACCCCAAGGGATCAATCGGTTTAATCACAAAAGGCGATGATCCAAAGAAGCCAATAGTCACCCTCAATCCGATTGCGGTTCAGATTCAGTCTTCTAGGGACACCAAGGTTAACATGTCCATGCCACTTGAGTTTGAAGCATCACCCTCTACAAATATGCCAGCGTTGATTGAGGTTTAGTTCATGTCACCAGCAAGCACACCTATACCCTTTGAAGTTGCAATCTTACCACTTAAAGGGGCCTGCTCCATTCGGAGTAGAGATAGCCACAGAAATTCCAGTGGCAATGTTAGCCATAACACCGTTCCATACGAAGGCTATACCATAGGACTATACAGCCAAGGCCAAAAGAAAGGGGAAGGTCAAGTTCGGGGAAACCATTGCGGCACACGGTATGACACAAAGCGGTAGGGTTTACACCTTGAAGCTTTTGGCTTAGTCAAGCAAGCAGGGCTCTAGTCGGCCAATCATCATTGAGACTGGGCCCGATTATATATGGAGAAAGATAGAAACCAAAGAATACTCACTCACTGATCAGTTGAACAAAATACCTGCATAGATTTCTATCCTTGGCTTTCTACAAAGTTCTGATGCACATAAGAATGCCTTGTTAAAAGTGTTGAGTAAGGTATATGTACCAAATAATATCAACGACGGAGAGATGGAAAACATGGTAGGACAGGTATTGGGAAGTCACAAGATCACTTTCCATGAAGATGAGCTGCCACCAGAGGGGTTTAGTCACAACAAGGCATTGCACAACACCGTGCAATACAAAGATTATTTTATCACCAGAGTCCTGATTGACGGAGGATCCACCCTCAACATTTGTCTGTTGGTCACACTAAGGACATTAGGAAAAGGGTTTCATGAGATCAAGGATGGGGCTATCAACGTCAAAGCTTTCGACGGATCCCAAAGGTCTGCTATTGGGGAAATTAGCTTGTGTTTTCAGATGGGGCCTACTTGTTTCGATGTTGATTTCCAAGTAATAGACGTACCGGCATTTTACAATCTGTTGTTGGGACGAGTACGGATTCATGCCGCTGGGGTCTTAGCAATAACACTACACCAGACAGTGAAGTTTGAGTGGAATCACCAAGATGTGATCATTCCTGGCAATGGTAACAATCCCATATACAGTCGCCAGACCATTCTAGCAATTGGAGGAAGAAGAAAGATAGGCGGGGAAACTTACCACCACATCGAGTGAGTCAACGCCGTTGATAAAGACAAATGGTAGAATAACAAAATTAAAACCATATTGAATTGGAGTAGGTATGAACCTATCAAGGGACTTGGAAAGAATCTCCAAGGGATCGCTAAGCCCATCAAGCTCAAGAAATATAGCACCACCTTTGGATTGGGATATGCGTATACTTGGGAGGAATTCAACCACTGGTCGCTACCATGGAGCGACCCTTACTATCTATTGGAGCAGCCAATACCCCGTTTGGAGCAGACTTTCTTACCGGCCGAAGTTATCTATGGGCCAGAAGAAGAGGAAACACTGGTAGCAATAAGGAATTTGTTCTTAGAAGACGATGACATGGATTGTTGTGTCATTTTCAAGGAGGAGGGGGAGGAAGGACTTTCCATACATGCTATAAGAGAAGGAGCACACCTCAATAACTGGACTATCAAAACCACCATAGCCTAGCGAGCCTCGAGGTAGCAAGGCTGAACAAGCATCATGCACTATTTTATTTTACTAGTTTACTTTCCTTTCGCATTTTATTTTCAGCAAGAAATAGCTCTGATGTTCAAAACAGTTATGGAATTTATCAAAGCATTTCAGTTTTCTTATAAATCTTACTCTTATTATTTTCTGTCATTACTTTACTTATACAACATTACTATTACTTATCTTGATGAACCAATGACTGTGACATGCAACGAGACAACGCAACAAACGGACATAGATTCGGACGAAGATGATATACCAGAAGAGATTGTTACAGAAGTTGAGAATTTTGAGAACAAACCTAAGTCCAACCTGGACGAGACAGAGATTATTAACCTGGGAGATACAGAAAACATCAAAGAAACATGGATCAGCGTTCTCTTAGCACCGTCAGAAAAGAAAGAATATATAAACTTTCTAAGGGAGTATGAGGACATATTCGCCTGGTCTTACGATGACATAATTGGTCTGAGTACATCTATTGTGGTTCACAAATTGCCAACCGATCCGACATGTCCGCCAATAAAATAGAAACTTAGAAAGTTCAAGCCAGACATGACTCTTAAAATCAAGGAAGTAGTCACTAAGCAGGTCAAAGCTAAGGTTCTTAGGGTAATAGATTATCCAACATGGTTAGCCAACATTGTGCCACTGCCAAAGAAGGCGAGAAGGTTAGAGTCTGTGTTGACTACCGGGATTTCAACCAGGCCAGTCCAAAAGATGACTTCCCCTTGCAAAACATACACTTCTTGATTGACAATTGCTCCAAGCACGAGTTGCAGTTATTCGTGGATTGTTTCGCTGGGTACCATAAGATCTGGATGGATAAAGAAGATGCTGAAAAAATGACTTTCATTACGCCGTGGGGAATGTATTGCTATAAGATGATGTCGTTCGGGTTAAAGAATATTAGGGCCACCTACATGAGGGCCATGAGTACCATTTTCCATGATATGATACAGAAGGAGATCGAAGTATATGTGGATGACATCATCATCAAGTCCAAGAAAGCCATTTATCACATGGAAGATCTAAGGAAGTTTTTCAACATACTGAGAAAGTACAACCTGAAACTAAATCCCGCAAAGTGTGCATTCGGGGTTCCAACTGGAAAAATTGATTTGGTTTATTATGAGTCGTCAGGGAATATAACTGGATCCATCAAAGATCAAAGCCATTCAAGAATTTCCACCGCCAAAGAACAAGAAGGATTTAATGAGTTTCTTGGGGAGACTTAATTACATCAGCTAGTTCATAGCCAAATCTACGATTATCTATGAGCCGATCTTCAAAATGTTGAAAAAGGATGTCGCCACCAAATGGACAAATGAATGCCAGAAAGCTTTTGACAGAATCAAGCAATACTTATCAACACTACCAATCTTAGTCCCGTCTGATCTAGGTACATCTTTGCTACTCTACATCGTAGTTTTAGATGGTGCCTTCGGTTCCATCCTAGGGCAACATGATGAAATAGTAAAGAAGGAGCAAGCCATTTGTTATCTCAATAAGAAATTTACCCCGTACGAGGCTCGGTATTCTCTATTAGAATGCACATGTTGTGCTCTAACTTAGGAGGCCCAGAAGCTAAGGCACTACTTCTGTGCCTATACCATATATCTCATATCCAGGATGGATCCTTTGAAGTACATCGTTCAGAAGCCCATGCCCATTGGCAAGCTATCCAAGTGGAAAATCCTTTTGAGTGAATTCGACATTGTCTATATGACTCATAAAGCAATAGCACTAGCAGATCACCTTGCTGAAAACCCTGTAGATGGATAATACGAAACCCTAAAATATATTTTCCAGATGAAGAGGTATCATTCATAGGAGAATATATTGCAGAATCCTATGATGGTTGGAGGATGTTCTTCGATAGAGTAGCAAATTTCAAAGGAGTTGGCATAGGAGCGGTCCTAGTATCAGAAATCGGTCAACATTATCCGGTGTCTGCCAAACTCAGGTTCCCGTGCACCAACAATATGGCCGAATATAAATCCTGCATCTTAGGGCTCAAGATGGCCGTTGACATGAACATCCAAGAGTTGCTAGTAATTAGGGACTCAGACCTACTCATACATCAGGTACGAGGATAATGGGAGACCAAGAATTCCAAGATACTCCTTTATCTGCACCATGTGTAGGAGTTGAGAAAGAGGTTCATAAAGACAGAGTTCCAGCATAGTCCCAGAGTCCAGAATAAGTTTGTCGATGCATTGGCTATCCTATCGTCCATGATACAACACCCAGATACAATCTTCATTGATCCTATTCCAGTGAAAATCCATAAATAGCCAGCTTATTGTGCTCATGTCGAAGAAGAAGCAGATGGAAAACCGTGGTTTCATGACATCAATGAATATTTGGCAAAAGGAGAGTACCTAGAGCTAGCAAATGCTACTCAAAAGCGCACACTTCGAAGATTTTCCAACAATTTCTTTCACAGCGGAGGAATCCTGTATAGGAGGACTCCGGATTTGGGATTATTAAGATGTGTTGACGCGAAGGAAGCATCCAAACTACTAGAAGAAATCTATGCCGGAACCTGCGGTCCACATATGAATGGTTTTGTCTTAGCAAAGAAGATCTTTCATGCTGGTTACTTTTGGATGACCATGGAAACGGACTGCATCTAGTACGTCTGAAAATGACACCGCTATCAGGTACCTGGAGACATGATAAAGGTACCTCCAAATGAGCCTAATGCAACAAGCTCACCATGGCCGTTCACTGCTTGGGGAATGGATTTTATTGGACCGATCGAGCCGGCCACATCCAATGGCCACAGGTTCATCCTCGTAGTAATCGACTATTTCTCCAAATGGGTCGAAGTAGCGTCTTACAAAGTAGTGACCAAGAAAGTCATGGCAGACTTTTGTCCGCAATCGTATTTTTTGTCGATTCAGTATTCCGGAGTCAATCATTACTGATAACGGTTCCAACCTCAAAAGCAACTTAATGAAATCTATGTGTGAGACCTTCAAGATCAGACACAAGAATTCCACAACCTACTGGCCTCAAATGAATGGAACCGTAGAAGCTGCCAATAAAAATATCAAGAACATACTAAGGAAGATGATAGAGAAGCATAAGAAATGGCATGAAAAGTTATCATTTGCTCTATTGGGGTATCTCACCACAATCTGAACATCAACTGGGAAACCCCCCTACATGCTAGTATATGGTACAGAAGCTGTCATTCCCACCGAAGTAGAAATTCCTTCCTTAAGGATCATACAAGAAGCTAAAGTTGACGATGCAGAATGGGTCAAAAGTCATTACGAGCAGCTGTCTGTCATAGATGGAAAGAGAATGAATGCAGTTTGTCATGGTCAGCTTTATCAAAATAGAATGTCCAGAGCCTTCAACAAGAGAGTAAAACCAAGTCGGTTCACACCGGGGTAGCTGGTGTTAAAGAAAATTTTCTTGTATCAAGATGAAGCCAAGGGGAAATTCTCTCCCAATTGGCAGGGTCCATATATGGTTCATCGGGTTCTAACAGGAGGAGCCCTTATACTTGCAAAAATGGACGGAGAAGTTTGTCCAAAGCTAATCAATTCATCAATTCAAATACAGTCAAGCGATACTATGTGTAATATTTATGCTTTCCTCATATGATGTAATTTGAACTACATCTGACCTGATTCTCGTTTAAGATGGGATATGTAGGCAGCCATATGGGTTCGGTCACATTTCAATAAAATTTGCATTTTCCCCGCAATTAGAAACTGGGTAGAATTGTGAGGAGGACCCTCAAAATTCCGAAGTAATTTCAGCCAATCATCGCAAGCAATTGTCAAAAGCACCAGCCCATTAAACTGGGGAAGAATTTTGAGGAGGACGCTAAAAATTCCAAAGCAAGAGAGGTTGCAATGTCCTGAACCACGTCACAGTCGTCGGTTCATCCAAAAAACTATTTCCTAAATATATACTTATGTCATATCTTTGAAAACTCATGCATGTTTATTATCGAAATTGCTTTGTTCAGCAACGCTACCACAATGATACATACCGTATCATCAGACCAAAACCAAATAGAGCAAGCAAAGTTGGCGGGGACACAAACTAACCTTTACCCTTTACAAACACACAATTTTTCTTTGGATGCAGGCACCAAATCACAAAATCATCAAATATATTATACAATCATACTGTTCAGGAAGACAATTCTCAGAACTGTCACACCTATTCACAGTCGCTATCCGATACAATATCCCCAGTAGCCACAATATCACAATCAGCTACCAGCTATCAGCTAAGAAATCTTATTACTATTCTCCTTTATTTCTTGCATAAGGCTACCATTCTACCTTCCGAGGTTAAGCTCTACCTCCATCTGCATTTCTTGCATTGCATAAGCCTACCATTTTGCCTTCTGAGAATAAGCTCTGTCTCCATCTGCCTTTCCTGCATTGCATAAGGCTACCATTCTGCCTTCTGAGGTTAAGCTCTGCCACCATCTGCATTCTTGCATTGCCTGAGGCTACCATTCTGCCTTTCGAGGTTAAGCTCTACCTCCATCTTCATTCTTGCGTTGCATAAGGCCACAATTCTGCCTTTCGAGACTAAGCTCTGTCTTCATCTGCATTCTCGCATTGCATAAGGCTACCATTCTACCTTCCGAGGTTAAGCTTTACCTACACCTGTATTTCCTGTATTGCATAAGGCAATATGCCTTCTAAGACTAAGCACTGTCTGCATCTGCATTCTTTCTGCATTGCATAAGGCTACCATTCTGCCTTTTGAGACTAAGCCCTGTCTCCATCTGTATCGACTGAAAAATTGCCACTTCATTTAAATCCTGCATCGGCTGAAAGATTGCCATTTTTACTTATATTCTGCATGGCTAAAATATCGCCACCTTTATTTACGTCTTGTATCGGCTGAAAATTGCCACTTCAATTAAATCCTGCATCGGCTGAAAGATCGCTATTTTTACCTACCTCTTGCATGACTGAAAGATCGCCACCTTTATCTACATCTTGCATGTCTGAAAGATCGCCACCTTTATCTACATCTTGCATGGCAGAAAGATCGCCACCTTTATTTATGTCTTGCATCGGCTTTCATGGGCTGAAAGATCGCCACCTATTGCATTGCATGGGCTGAAAGATATCCAAATTGTCCAAGGGCGTCATTGTTCGGAGGCACCATTCGCATAGCCCGAGAATGCCATAGCCTGAGGACCCCTATTTAATCTGTTGTGTCATAGTTTGGAGGAATCATTCTCATAGCCCGAGAGAATCATTTCATAGCCTATGAATCCTTTATTATATGCTTCGTGGCCCAGGACATCATGGTCTAAGTACGTCATCCTAACCGTCCGAAGACATCATTCATGGTCAACTGAGAATTTGCATCACGTTTAATTTTTTCGCAAGCTATAGGCTTGTGTTGCTTGTTTGCAGGTAAACTGGCTAGCAACTACTGTCTCCGCAGGAGCAATCCTGCTTCAGTCCTCATAGCCCTATCAAACTTTAGCCATCCATCCGAACCTAAATATCGCGTCCGTTCTTGAAAGATCTCCATCGGCATATTCCGCCAACGGATCTTGAACTACATGTGGCCTGATTATTGTAAGACCAGGGATATGTAGGCAGCTCAAGAACTAGGGCGCGGTCAAATTCTTCAAACTATTCCGTTCGGTCAAATTGGCCATCATATCTTTACTCGACAACTCTTTCATCCTTCCCGGGTAAAGAGGGGCAATTGTTGATGCCCAATTTTTCCATATCTATATATATATATCTATATATATATATATATATATATAAAATAATTTCAAAATAAGATATATATATATAATTTCCATATATATATATATATAAATATATATATAAAATAATTTCAAAATAAGATATATATATATATATATATATATATATATATATATATAAGCATGTCCAAGTGTTTTATTATTTCTTGCAGTCTTTAAAACATTTTTAAAACCAATTTATTGTCCTATTTTAATAGTACAAAACCAATAATTATTCCAAAAATTATCATTTTGGTGATTTACTTATTTTATCTTAATATTTATACCAAAATATACCTCAGGTAATTTTTCACATTTTTATAAATTTATTTGGTATTTTTAAAGCTAAATTGCACTTAATTACAATATTAGCCTATTTTAAGAATTAATTGCATTTATAATTATAAAATTAATTCCAGTATTTTTTTAATCTAATATTTATATACTATTAATTAATTTAGCACCTTTAATTTATTTTCTGAAATCATTTTACTATTTTTATAGAACAAAACGGAAAAAATGGCTATTTAAAATTTAGCCCTATTTCATCTCAATTTTAGCTCAAATTGACCTTTCATTAAACCCCAATTGCATCTTCAAATGGACCGAACCAAATCCTAAATTTTCCCACCCATGACCCAATTGAAAAACCTGCTCGGCTCCCCTTTTGCTCTAGGACGTTGTTCATTTTGATCAACGGCCATAATTTCCCTTTTCCTTTTTTTAATTTCCCAAACACCCCTAACCCTAATCACTTTTACCTAATCAGCTGCTTTTGAATCCCTTCGTCTCTCAAACTCTCTCGAGCATTCCTGGAACCCTAATCGTCTCCTATCATCTTCAACCGTGAAACCCACCGAAAACCATGGCTTCTCAGGCCATGGGGGTTCGATACTCGCCTCCTATTACTCCTATGTGCTTGATACTTGAAGATTCGATGCCAAACCTCGAAGGTCTTCACTCAGACCTTTGCCGACTTGAGGTTTTCGGCCATCTCCGGCCTTGCTCCGGCGTACCCTAGTCTTTTGAGTCCGATTCCAACCTTCTCTAACTCCGATCGGTGACCTTTCAAGGCATTTCTCATTTTCTAGGATTCTTCAGAAAACCTTAACTTTTTTAGGTTTTTCTCCGATTTTCTTAGATCTGTTGTGTATCCATGCTCTACTTGAGTTTCCAAATGATTTCCCAATTTTTCTTTCAAAATTGCTTATTTTCGATTTAGGGTTTTCTGAAAATGCTTAAAGTGTTTATCTGACTTCCTCTCCCTTTCTTCTGTGTGTATTTGTCTCTACTATGTTCTTATGTTCTTTTTTTACCACATATGCTCTTCTACTACTTTCTATATTCCGTTCTTTCTTCTACTGTGTTTTTATGCTATGTTCTGCTATTTTCTTACACTATGTTCTGATATGCCTCTCTATTGTATTTTTTACCATGTTCTGATATGTTTATCTTGTTGTGTTTTCCTGTATGCTTTCTATTATACTTTTTCGGTGTTCTTGTGCCTTTCTACTGAATTTTCCTGCTAAGTTTTAAGTTTCTTCGTTTGCCTTTTGCTAAGCCGTGTTTAACTTTCTTCTAAGCATGTTTTTTCTAGTGTTCTTATCAGTATTTACCATTATATTCTTTGAATCCCTCTACTGTGATTGCATGTTACTTTGGAATCATGTTTATCATGAGTTCTGAAGCTTCCTAACATGATTTCGATTCAGTTTTTCGCCCTCTCATCCTTGCTTTATGGTTTTCTTGAACTAAGGTTTCATTTCGGAACCCCTAATTCTTTCAGATTGACTTCGAGTCTTTAAATTGAGTTTAGACCTCTTTGTTTTCATATAACTATGACCTTTTTGCTAAACTCTGGATACTTTCTATTGATTTACAAGGGCATGACAAGTTTCTTTCATGTTTAATGTGTCTGTATGCTTTTACATGTGAGGAATCTTTCTTCAAAAAAGGGTTTTCAAACTTGTGATTGATTCAGAATTTCTTTTAAATAGGTCTAATTGATTTGTTTGCCGATTTTCCTTAAGTTAAAATCTTTCCCATCATTCAGACATGGTTCATTCATATAAAATCTCTGGCCTCAGATTTCTTGGCAGTTAATTGATTTTCTTTCCTTAAATTGTACAACCGTGTATTGTCAAAATCATATCCTTAAATAACCTTTCCTCAATTGCATGCTTTACACAAATTATTTACTAATTCCTTTCTTTAAGTGGTTTTACCTGTTTGAATCTAAATCCCTTAATTAAGGGAAAACCTTGTGTAATGGATTTACAATCAGTCTTCAATTATTTTCTTACCTTATTTTCTCATGACTTTCACACCATAAATACATGACCCTCTTTAACACAAAGAAACAGGATTGAACACCCTTCAAACTACTCAATTTCATAGTCTCTTCTTAACTCTCACTTAAAAGTATTCTGTCCTCCTGTTTGCACTTTGGCTTTTACAAGTCTATTGCTTTTTCACTTGTTTCTTTTAAACTGGTATGTCATAATTTTAGTTTCAGCATCACCCCAATGTGTTTACTTACAGTCTTTATGTCCATGTCTACTTTACTGTCTATGTAAAGTTCAATATATAATTTAGTATGCCTATGTTCTACTGTGAATCTTTGCTCCCAATCCCATTACCCCTAATGTGTTTGTGAGTGGTCACTTAGGGCATGGAAACATGAGTTATTTTCCATGAACTGGGTTCTGAACCAATGAGGTCTTAACCTCTAAACAGGTTGCAGGGTATGCCAGCATATCCCATTGCTAGGTATGCCTATCAACCTGCTTTTCTTGTGTTCTTGCAAATTCCCCACTTCCCTATACCCCTATGTGCACTAATTTTAGGTTATTCCCTTTTCCCTCCCCCCTTTCAGATTTCCCCTTCTGCACTTTCACTCTCCCTTAGCTTCTAAGTTCTGCCCCATCTTGTGGGCCTTGCCATGGGACCTTGAGTTCCCTCTGAACTTGGACACTTGAGGACTGGGCCTTCCACATTGCACTATGTCTTAATTTGGTTACGCATTTGGGTGTGAGCACTACCTGGAGTCCCCATGAGGCTCTTAGGGAACTCTCACACATCCAAATGTGAGAAAGGCTTTGGATCATGATCTCTTAGAGTTGGTTCATCTCATATTTCAGGCATTGAGTCTGAATTAGTCTCCCCTTGGTTGTACGTTTAATTTCTGATGTGATTTTGCTTTTTCTTATTCCATTATGGTCTGTAATAACTTGTAATAACTATTGGGGATGTCTAGTGAAAAAGGGAGGTAATAACCTTGCATGCAAAGGGTAGACCACTTGCGTGTAGGAATTTCTGATTGCCGCATATCACATAGATATCCTGTCTATAGGTTTGTATGTTTCTACATCTTCATCTGTGGATATCCTGCCCTAGATTTTTTCTGAAATTCTTCACTTACACATGTAGAAACTATGCCTATAGGAATTCTGCATTTGCATATGTAGATACTATGCTTATAGGAATTTTGCGCTCTCATTTAGCTACCATACCTATAAGAACTTCTGCATTTGCATATGTAGATACCATGTCTATAAGATTTCTTCATCTAATTTAGCTACCATGTCTATATGGATCCTACACTTTCATGTAGATACTATGTCTATAGCTCGTGCACACGCACTTAGAAAATATGCCTATAGGTTCTTTTTTTTCTGATTCTTGCATACTCGTTTTCACTAGGAAAACATGTCTATAGGTCCTAATAACAAAATTAATCAGATGTCATTGCTCGTAATAAAACAATGCAACACCAAGATATCATGTTACATGATTTCTGCACTCTTCTATGGCTATAACAATGTTCTAAGTGGGCAAACACATAGAAAGCATGCCTATAGGGGTTCTAACTCAAATCTTAATAGCCTGACTCGCTTATGAGTCTCAAATTAGCAGTACTAATGTGTTACCAACAGCAGAACTCATGTTTTCCTAAAATGTGCTTTTAACTGCAACTTCCCTTTAAATCAGCATGTAATCACTTCATACTCTTATTTCTGAATTTTGTAGACATAGGTTTTCGTCTATCACTTAGGCAAGACTTAGGGTGAAAGTTAAACTTCACCAGTATTTATTAATTACAACCAGTGAGCAGGTCTACTTTCGATTTTTTATCTGAAAATATGTGATAAATCAGCATGCCTTAACAGTTAAGTTTAATCAAACCCTAATCAGTACATGCAAGATATGTTAAACTATATGCTTTCTTTGATCTAAGGGCTTTTCCTATATTTGCTCTATGTGTTTTGATTGTTCCTTTAGAATTTTGTCCTTTTTAAAAGTATAAAACCTCGTACCCCTTCCCTTTAGGATTTGTAGTCCCAAATGCCTCCGGGACTGATAGGATTGGGGCGGGTAGTAGCATGCAATAATTAAAACGAAACCATTCTGCATTTAATACCTTAACGGGGTGGGAAAGGGTAGATATGGATATGATGACCACGCGATAACACCACGTGTATAAGTGGTTACCGGGTGTTGTGTGGGGTGATCTATATTATTTATAAACCTAGGACCCTCCCTCTCTTTTAATTGCTTATTTCATTGTTTATTTTTGAATTTTTCAAACTATTTTTCTCAAAATTCAGGTTTTTCTTTCGTTTCTTCCAACTCCATCTATTTGCATATTATATGAAAACCCCCTCTTATTTGAAAGTCTTACTTGCTTACATGTTATTTATACTTAAAGTCACAACAATAGTTTTGCCGGGAACCACACTAGTGGATTCTTAGAGGTGCCTAACACCTTCCCCTTGGAATAATTTCAAGCCCTTACCCAATCTCTGGTTACCCAAACAAATCCTTCCTAGTGTTCTAATGCACTTTAATCATTAGGTGACGACTCTTAAATTCTATTAAACCCAATTCCCAAAAAGGAATAAGTTGTCCTTCCAAATGTCATAAACTCGATTTCTAGAGAAAAAAGGGGCGCGACAAACATTATAATCCTTTAACTAAAAGGATTATATATAAAAAAGAAATACTAGTCATCCATATCATCATCATCATCGTCGTCACTGCTAGATGGGCGAGCATCTTCATCACCAAGACTATCAAATTTCACCAGCATCTCAATCATATCAGGCTTGTCATTGATTTCTTCCAGCTCCCTGTCGTACTTGTCTAAGAGAACATCCAATTTTAGCTCAATAGCCTCTATAATGTCTTGCTTGATTTCGTCAACTATTTGCCTACTTACAACATCCATTCTTCTCTCTTTTGTATTTTATCTGGTAAAATATATATGTTTGAGTGAATAAACTTTCAAGGTATAGCGTACTTATATAGGCGAGAAAACTTCTGCAAGGTATATCAAAAGGCAAAGAGGAATTTTGAACGTTATCTAATGAAAAGCGTGCATGAATGTGATAGAAATGCAATTATTACACTAACACATACCTCCAACGCAATGCAATTATTACTTTAATTGTGTGTTGTGTTTACTCATGTATACTATGCAATTTATACTAAAACATGCTGAAGTTTGTTGAATTCATTTGCTAAAACTTCAGCCTAATGTGCTGAAGTTATTTAGTTTATTTATAGAACTTCAGCACTTAATAAGCTGAAGTTTTTTTTCCCTGGATTCATGAATCCTGTCATATAGCTTTTTCAAGAAAACATCAACTGATATGCTAAAGTTATTTAGTTTATTCTAAAAAAATTAGTACTTAATAAGCTGGAGCTTTCTGTGCAGGATTCACTAATTATACCATATATCTTTTTTCAAAAGACTTCAGCAGAAGTTGCTTAAATGAATTAGTTCATTTGTAAAAACTTCACCACAAACAGCCTAAAAATTATTTTGTTCACTTTCCTAATACTTGCCACTAAACATGCTTTTGTAGGATGAGTTCGATTTGTGTTGTTATATTTTTTAATAGGAGGTGGACTCCTGATTTAAAATACTTGGATCATGATACAAAACTTGTTCAACTTAACAAGCACATATCATTCAATAATTTCCTAAAGAAAATTAGTGAAGTTGCAAATATTGATTTAACCACATATTCACTAAAAGTATGGTTTGATATCGAACTAAATACAAGCAAAGGAATGCTTATAACTTCTGATGAAGAACTTCGTACTTGTATACATTTGCTTACAACTGATTTAGCCTACAAGAATTGCCATTTTGTGATCGAAAAAATACAACATTCAGAATCTGTATCTTGCAAACAATCTCTTGCATATGCAATAGATACATAACCTTTTTTTGATTATCAACATGAACTAGGACAACCAATAATGGAAGTAGGCAACGAGAAACAACCTTTTAACATTACAACTGCTTTAGAATATGTAATTCTGCAACAATTACCCGCTCATCTAATAATTTCATAGCAGTTTGCCGATGACCAAGAAGAAGAAAGACAGCTAATAATGCAAATTGACAACCAACACATAATACAACAAAGTTTTTTGTTACCTTTTTGTGATGACCCAGCCAGTCGTAAGTTACTGCTCTGTTTCTCCCATTTAAGCTTCTTATTGCTTTGTTTATCCATGTTTTGAGGTATTGGATTGATTGGATAGAATCTGAATTGGTTTTGGTCAAGTTTGAGACCCTTAGTCTCTTTTAAAAAGGCTTAAGTTAGAAAAGTCAACCAGATCCCGACTTATGTGTTAGAGGGCTCGGATGTGAGTTCCAATTTTGGGAGGTGATTTATAACATAGGAGCGTGTTTGGAATGGGTTTCGGAGATTTGGAGTAGATTTAGGCTTGAATTGGCGAAGTTGATAATTTAGTAATTTCTAGTTGGTAGGCGAGATTTTGATATAGGGGGATCTGAATGGAATTCTGAGAGTTGCAGTAGCTTTGTTGTATCATGTGGGATGTGTGTGCAAAATTTCAGGTTATTCGGAAGTGGTTTGGTTGGATTTTTGATGAAAAGCGGACTTTGGAAGTTTTTAGAAAATTAGGATTGAATACGATGTGTTTGGGTGGATTTGATGTTGTTTGAAGTATTTTGATGATTGGAACAAGTTTGAATAAGGTTTTAGGAAATGTTGGTGCCTTTGGTATAGGTCCCGGGGGCTTCGGAGAGAATTCGAATGGTTAACGGAGAGGTTGATGTGTTATTACAGTTGTTGAGATTGCTGCTTCTGGTGTTTTCGCGCCTGCGGTTTGGGGCGCATGTACGGTGCCGCATGTGCGGTTAGTTGGTTGCAGAAGCAGAAAAGGGTGTGAGGGGCAGGAACCGCAGAAGTAGCTATATGGACCGCATAGGCGAAGTCACAGATGTAGAAGGTGGGTCGCAGATGCGGGATTTCAACTGATAAGTGACTTTTGCAGAAGTGGAGTGTGGACCGCATATATGGTACCACAGATGCGGAACAACTAGACAGAAGAATTTAAAAGAAGTCCTTCACGAATTTTGGGGTATTTCGCCATTTTTTACTTCGACCTTGGTGCTTTTTGGGCGATTTGAGAGAGGGATTTCAAGGGAACTTAATTGAGGTAAGGATTGTGGTCCTAAAACTCATTCCTATGCAATTAATTCATAGATTAGAGCTAGAATTTATGGAAACTAAGGGTGGAATTTGGGGAAAACTAGGGTTTAGGATTGGAGACCGATGATTGAGGTTTTGATGGACCATCTGGGGTCGGAATTGAGAACTTTTGATATGTATAAACTAGTGGGAAGATAAGGAATCTATTGGTGTAAAAAATTTGAATTTCGAGATGTGGGCCTGGGTGTTGAGTTTTGGTAATTTCGGGATTTTTGCCCTTTAATGATTGTTTTTTCTTGGGCTGTGTTCCCTTGGCATAATTTGATGTACTTGTTCTGATTTTGAATAGATTCAACGCGTGTGGAGGGCGATTCGAGGGACAAAGTCATTGCGAGCTAGAGACTTAGCCGGTTCGAGGTGAGTAATGATCGTAAATGATGTTCTGAGCATTTGAAACCCCGGATTGCACATCGTAGTGCTATATTAAGGTGAGGCGCACGCTTGATGACGAGCATGGGGTCGTGCACTATTGGGGATTGTGAGTTGGTCTGTCTTGGTTAGTGGTTTTACCGCATATTTTATTGACAACTATTTGCTATAATAATTATTTGGACTGAATGACATATTTGGGCGCAGTGCCAACTATTTGAACCCTTCGAGGCTCTTTATTGGTATTTACTCATGGTTTTAACTTATTACTTGAACTCAGTCATATTATTTTCCACGGTTTTACTACCCAGCCCTTTTTTACTCAGTTCTGAGACTTAAATGATATTTTAAATGAGGTTTGGGCCGAGAAACACTATTTTACTATTGCTCGAGGGGCTTGCGATGATTTTTGACTGAGTAAGGCTGAGGGTCTATGATATGTATGCCATGAGGTGGCTTGATTGATATGAGGCCGAGGGCCTAGATTTGATGCTGCAATATGACTTGTTATTGCGCTTGGGCCGTAAAGGGCCCCTCCAAGAGTCTGCACACCCCCAGTGAGCGCGAGTACATATTTTGATGTGAGATTGAGCCCGAGGGGATGTTACCGTTTTGAGATGTTGCTTGAGGGGCGGATTGTTGATACTGTTGCCCGATGGGCAAACCTTTTATAGGTTTACTTAAATTCTTAGTACTTATCTATTTGATTGTTGAAAGGATCTTTCATGGTATTATATTCGAGTTAAGGGATTTTTACTTGTCTTCCATTGATTTACTGTTTTTAAAATGATTTTAGTGCTTCATTATAGTATGTCTTGTGCATTACGTGTTTTCTTACTTTCAGTCAGTATTTATATTTGTTACTCACTGAGTTGGAGTACTCACTTTACTCCCTACACCCTATATGCAGATTCAAGCGTAGCTGGTTCTACTCCCGAGTGCTGATTCATTCTAGCTTCAGGCGGATCTTTGAGGAGTGTTTAGGTAGCTATGACATTCGCAGCATG
This sequence comes from Nicotiana glauca, assembly GCA_026770625.1. Lineage (NCBI taxonomy): Eukaryota > Viridiplantae > Streptophyta > Magnoliopsida > Solanales > Solanaceae > Nicotiana > Nicotiana glauca. The sequence goes on along the minus strand of MU752080.1, from coordinate 30,737 downwards.
GTGCTCCTCTCTATCTATTACTTTTGCTTTCTTAGTTAAGTATTTAAAACTCTATAGTTTCATTTGAGTATTTGGTATTATTAGATGCTCGTGACTTGCGACACCTCGGTTAGGGCTGTGTCGGGTTGTATTTCCACCACTTATTATCATTAATCCATGTTTTAGACTGCTTTTATGTTGTTTAACTGCTTTACAAATGAATTAGGTTTAGTTGGCTGGCGTTGTCTTCACGAGAACTGCCATCACGACCGGGTTCGGGGTTAGGGTCATGACAAATTGGTATCCGAGCCTACGTTACATAGGTCTCACGAGTCATGAGCAGGTTTAGTAGAGTCTCGTGGATCAGTACGGAGAAGTCTATATTTATCCTTGAGATTCTACAGAACCTTTAGGATAAACTTCATATTCTTGAAATTCTTGTCATTCAAACTTGTTGATCCAAGTGCTAAACTTCTGTTATTCTATTATCTCATAGATGTTGAGGACATGCGCTATCGGACAGGATGGACGACAACCAGTGCCACTAGTTTTGGCCACTAGAGGTCGAGGACCCGGTCGTGGTTGTGGTAGAGGTAGAGCAACAAGGGCAGCACTTGTAGATCCAACAGCTACCCCAGTTTAGGACCAGGTCCCAGCTGTGGATGCTCCAGCAACACCAGCTCAAGCACAAGTTGTGCCCATTCTAATTTCGGGTCTTCAGGAGGCCTTGGCTCAGACCTAATCAGTTTGCACTGGCCTTCTCGTGGATCAGTACGGAGAAGTCTATATTTATCCTTGAGATTCTACAGAACCTTTAGGATCAACTTCATATTCTTGAAATTCTTGTCATTCAAACTTGTTGATCCAAGTGCTAAACTTCTGTTATTCTATTATCTCATAGATGGTAAGGACATGCGCTATCGGACAGGGTGGACGACAACCAGTGCCACTAGTTTTGGCCACTAGAGGTCGAGGACCCGATCGTGGTCATGGTCGTGGTTGTGGTAGAGGTAGAGCAGCAAGGGCAGCACTTGTAGATCCAACAGCTACCCCAGTTTAGGACCAGGTCCTAGCTGTGGATGCTCCAGCAACACCAGCTCAGGCACAAGTTGTGCCCATTCTAATTTCGGGTCTTCAGGAGGCCTTAGCTCAAACCTTATCAGTTTGCACTGGCCTTCTCGTGGATCAGTACGGAGAAGTCTATATTTATCCTTGAGATTCTACAGAACCTTTAGGATAAACTTCATATTCTTGAAATTCTTGTCATTCAAACTTGTTGATCCAAGTGCTAAACTTCTGTTATTCTATTATCTCATAGATGGTGAGGCCATGCGCTATCGGACAGGGTGGACGACAACCAGTGCCACTAGTTTTGGCCACTAGAGGTCGAGGACCCGGTCGTGGTCATGGTCGTGGTTGTGGTAGAGGTAGAGCAGCAAGGGCAGCACTTGTAGATCCAACAGCTACCCCAGTTTAGGACCAGGTCCCAACTGTGGATTCTCTAGCAACACCAGCTCAGGCACAAGTTGTACCCATTCTAATTTCGGGTCTTCAGGAGGCCTTCGCTCAGACCTTATCAGTTTGCACTGGCCTTCTCAGGATGATGTCCTTAGACTATGATGCCCTGGGCCATGAAGCGTATAATAACGAATTCATAGGCTATGAAATTATGCTCTCGGGTTATGAAAGTGGTGCCTCCGAACCATGATGCCTTTGAATAATGATATACGAGAGATTGAAAGGGATTCTTAGTTCATGACATGGTGTTCTTCGGGTATAAGGATGGTGCCTCCAAATGATTATGCCTTTGGATAAGTTGGCAATATTTCAGCCCATGAAGGATGCAGTGGAATATGGTGATCTTTCAGTCGTGCAATGTGTCAATCTTTCAGCCCGGCAATGCGGCAATCTTTTAGCCGGGCAATGTAGATGGAGATAATATTTAGTTTCGAAAGGTAGAATGGTAGCCTTATGCAAGTTGGAAGGCAGAAAAGTAGCCTTATGAAAGTTGGAAGGAAGAATAGTAGCCTTATGCAATGCAAATGTAGATAGAGGTAGAGCTTATCCTCGGAAGGAAGAATGGTAGCCTTATGCAAGAACTAAAAGGACAAAGGGTAATAGAGCTTTCTTAGCTGATACCAGATTGCGATATGGTGATTGCTGGGGACACTGTGAAGCACAGAACATCACTGGTGTGAGTGGATAGTAAGCGCAATGCTTCTAAGAGTTATATTCCTGAACAATGATTGTGAGTGTATAGTATGTTCGATAATTTCGCAATCCAAGTGCCTGGGTTCAAATAAAAATCATGAGATGGAAGGGGAGGAGGTTAGTTTGTATCCCCGCTGGCTTTGCTTGACCTGCTTAGCTTTGATCTGGTGATATTTTATGTATCGTTGGGGTAGCGTTGCTAAGCAGAGCAATTTCAATAAATAAACACGCATGACTTTGTAAAAGTATGACATAAATGTATAATAAAAATAGTTTTTAGATGAACCGACGACTGTGGCGCGGTTGGAGACATTACAACCTATTGTGTGATGGAATTTTGAGGGTCCTCCTTAAAATTCTGCGCATTTTGATGGAATTTTGAGGGTCCTCCTTAAAATTCTGCCCATCTTCTGAGGGCTATTCGTGCGACTATCGAATGAAATTACTTTAGAATTTTGAGGATCCTCCTCAAAATACTGCACAGTTTCCAATTTGGGGGAAATACATTTTTTATTTATTTATGACCGAACCTATAAGGCTACCTACGTATCCCCTCTTAAATGGGAATCGGGTCAGGCGTATTTCAAACTAGATAATATAGGGAAAACATGGAGATTATACATAGTAACGCTTGACTGCATCTAAATTAATTGGCTTTGGCCAGACTTCTCCGTCCATTTTTCCAAGTATGGGGGCCCCTCCTGTCAAAACCTAGTGAACTATGTTCGGACCCTGCCAGTTGGGAGAGAAATTCCCATTGGATTAATCTTGATGCGGAAATTTTTTCTTTAATACCAGCTATACTGGTGTGAATACCCTCGGCTTGACTCTCTTATTGAATGCTCTGGACATTCTGCTTTGATAATGTTGACCATGACAAACTGCGTTCATTCTTTTCCCATCTATGAAAGTTATTTGCTCGTAACGACTCTTCACCATTCTGCATCGTCGAGCTCGGCTTCCTGCATTATCCTTAAGGAAGGAATTTCTACATCAGCAGGAATGACGGTTTTTATACCATAGACCAGCGTATAGGGGGTTTCCCCAGTTGATATACGGATTGTGGTGCGATATCCTAATAGAGCAAATGATCGCTTCTCGTGCCACTATTTATGCTTCTCTATCAGTTTCCTCGATATCTTCTTGATATTCTTATTGGCAGCTTCCACGGCTCCGTTCATTAAAGGCTTGTAGGCCGTGGAATTCTTTTGTTAGATCTTAAAGGTTTTACATATAGCTTTCATCAATTCGCTGTTGAGATTGGAGCCATTATCAGTAATGATCGACTTTGGAATCCCGAATCGGCAAACAATGCGGTCGCGGGCAAAGTCTTCCATGACCTTCTTAGTCACTAGTTTGTAGGATGTTGCTTTGACCCACTTGGTGAAATAGTCGATTGCTACTAGAATAAACATATGCCTATTGGAAGCGGCATGCTCGATTGGTCCAATAACATCCATTCCCCAAGCGTCAAACGGCCACGACGAACTTGTTGCATTAATCTTATTTGGAGCAACCTTTATCATGTCTGCATGTAATTGACAGTGGTGGCATTTTCGTACATAGTTGATGCAGTCTATTTCTATAGTCATCCAAAAATAACCAACGTGGAGTATCTTCTTTGCTAAAACAAACCCATTCATATGTGGACCATAGATCCCAGCGTGAATTTCTTCAAGCAGCTTGGATGTTTCCCTTGCGTCGAGACACCTTGGTAGTCCCAAATCAGGAGTCCTCCTACATAGGATTCCTCTACTATGGAAGAAGTTGTTGGACAATCTCCGCAGTGTGAATTTGTGAGTATGATTGGCAAGCTCTTGATATTCTCCTTTTGCCAAATATTCCTTGATATCATGAAGCCAAGGCTTTCCGTCTGCTTTCTCTTTGATATGGGCACAGTAAGCTGGCTGATCGTGAATTTTCACTGGAATGGGATCAATGAAATTCTTATCTGGATGTTGTGTCATAGATGACAAGGTAGCCAATGCATCGCTGAACTCATTCTAGATTTTGGGAATATGTCAAAATTTTGTATTTGTGAACCTCTTCCTCAATTCCCGTACCTGATGTAGATATGGCAGTATCTTGGAGTGCTTAGTTGCCCATTCTTCTCGTACCTAATGTATAAGCAAGTTTGAATCTCCAATTACGAGCAACTCTTGAACGTTCATGTCAATGGCCATCTTGAGCCCGAGGATGCAAGCTTCGTTTCACCCATGTTGTTGGTGCACGGGAACCTGAGTTTGGCAGACACCGAATAATGCTGACCTGTTTCTGATACTAGGACCACTCCTAGGACAACTCCTTTGAAATTTTCTACTCCATCGATAAACATTCTCCAACCATCATAGGATTCTGCAATGTCTTCTCCTGTGAATAATGCTTTTAGTCAGGAAAATACATTTTTAGAGGATCATATTCTCCATCTATAGGATTTCCAGCAAGGTGATCTACTAGTGCTTGTCCCTAGATTGCCTTTTGAGTTATGTAGACAATGTCAAATTCATTCAACATCATTTGCCACTTGGCTAGCTTTCCAGTAAGCATGTGCTTCTGAAAGATGTACTTCAAAGGATTCATTCTTGGTATGAGATATGTAGTGTAGGCACATAAGTAATGCCTTAGCTTCTGGGCCCCCTAAGTCAAAGCACAGCAGGTGCTCTAACAGAGAATACCGGCCTTCTTGGGGAGGGAACTTCTTGCTGTGATAGTAAATAGCCTGTTCCATTCTCCCTATTTCATCATACTACCCCAAAACGCAACCGTGGGTACCATCTAGTACTGCGATGTAGAGTAGTAGGGTCTACCTAGCTCGGGCGGTACCAAGACTGGTGATGTTGACAGATATTCCTTGATTCTATCAAAAGCGTTTTGGCAGTCATTAGTCCATTTGTTAGCAGGCGTCCTTCTTCAATATCTTAAAGATTGGCTCATAGATAATCGTAGACTGTGTTATGAACCGACTGATATAGTAGAGTCTTCCCAAGAAACTAATCACATCTTTTTTGTTCTTTGGCGGTGGAACTTCCTGAATAGCCTTGACCTTTGATGGATCCAATTCTATTCCTCAGTAGCTCATAATAAACCAAGCAACTTTTCAGTGGGGACCCAAAATGCACACTTTGCGGGATTCAGTTTCAGGTTATACCTTCGCAATCTGTTGAAAAACTTCCTCAAATCATCCATATGATCAATGGACTTCTTTGACTTGATGATGACATCATCCACATATAACTCAATTTCTTTATGTATCATATCGTGAAGAATGGTAGTCATGGCCCTCATATAGGTGGCCCCTGATTCTTCAAACCGAACGGCATCATTTTGTAATAATACATTCCCTACAGCGTAATGAAGGTCATTTTCTCAGCATCTTCCTCATCGATCTAGATCTAACGATAACCAGCGAAACAATCCACAAATAACTATAACTCATGCTTGGCGCAATTATCGATCCGGATGTGTATATTTTGCAAGGGGAAGTCATCTTTCGGACTGGCCTAGTTGAGATCCTAATAGTCGACACAAACTCTTACCTTCCCGTCCTTTTTTGGTAGTGGTATAATGTGGATAACCATTTCGGATATTCTACTACCCTAAGAACCATATCTATGAATTTCTTAGTGACGTCTTCCTTGATTTTCAAACTCATATCTTGCTTGAAATTTCTGAGCTTCTGCTTTACCGACGGGCATGTCAGATCTGTTGCCAGTTTATGGGCCACGATAGATGTACTTAGACCAGTCATGTCGTCATATGACCTGGTGAATATGTCCTCATATTCCCTTAGAAATTCTGTGTATTCCTTCTTTTTGGATGGCAACAAATGAACCATGATTCGTGTTTCCTTGACATTCTCTGCATCTCCCAGATTAACAATTTTTGTCTCGTCCAGGTTGGACTTAGGTCTGTTTTCAAAGTTCTCAACTTCTTTGATAATCTCCTCTGGTATGTCATCTTCCTCTGAATAAATATCTTTTAAATTGTGTTGTCTCATTGCATGTCACAGTCATTGGTTTATCAAGATAAGTAACAGTAATGTTGCATAAGTAAAGCAATGAGAGAACATAATAAAGATTGTTGATTTATAAGAAAAAAAGAAATGCTTTGATAAATTCCATAACTATTTTGAACATTGAACATCATATTGCAGAAATCAAAAATGAGAAAATAAAATATTATCTAGTAAAAAATAAAAATAGTGCATGATGCTTGTTTACCCTTGCTACCCCGAGGCTCGCTGGGCTCTTGTGGTTCTGATGGTCCAATTGTTGAGGTATGGTCCTCTACTCAGAGCTTGTATGGAATGACCTTCCTCCCCCTTATCCTCAAAAACAACACATCAATTTATGTCATTGTCTTCTAAGAGCAAGTTCTTCACCGCAGCAAGTGCCTCTTCTTCGCCTGTCCCATAAACAATGTCAACCTGTTGGAAAGTCTGCTCCAAAGGCAGTATTGGCTGTTCCAGTGGGTTGTAAGGATCGAGCCATGGTGGTGACAAGTTGTTAAATTCCTTCCAAGTATACTCATACCCCAGACCGAAAGTAGTTACGTGCTTCTTGAGCTTTATGGGTTTAGAAATCCCCTGGAGGTACTTGCCAAGCCCCTTGCCAGGTTCGTACCCACTCCAATTCAATATGCTCTCGATCTTGCTGTCCCACTATTTATCTTTGTCAACAGCATTGACCCGCTCGATGTGGTGGTAGGTCTCCCCACCTAACTTTCTTCTTCCCCCTATTGTCGAAATGGTTTGACGACCATGTATAAGATTGCTGCCATCACCGTGAATGATCACTTCCTATTGATTCCATTCAAATTTCACGGCTTGATGTAGTGTCAAAGCCACAGCTACCGTAATATGAATCCAAGGGTGTCCTAACAGCAGGTTGTAAGATGCTGGCACATCTATTACATGAAAGTCAATCTCGAACCAAGTTGGTCCCATTTGAAGGAAGAAGCTAATTTCACCGATGGTGGACCTCTGGGATCCATCAAAATCTTTCATGTTGATTGCTCCTTCTTTTATCTCGTGCAGCCCTTTCCCTAGCTTCTTGAGTGTTATCAATGGGCATATATTAAGGCTAGAACCCCCATCAATCAGGATCCTTGTGATGAAGTAGTCTTTACATTGCACGGTGATATGCATTGCTTTGTTATGGCTCAGCCCTTCAGGCGGCAGCTCTTCCTTATAGAAAGTGATTTTGTGGCTTTCTAACACTGGTCCCACCATATTGGCCATTTCTCCGCTAGTGATGTTACTCGGCATATATGCCTCACTCAACACTTTCAACACAGCATTTTTATGTGTCTTGGAATTCTGCAACAAAGAGAGGATAGACATATGTGTTGGCATTTTATTTAGCTGTTATTAAATAATTGAATACTCCCTGGCTTGTATCTTCCTCCAAAAGTCATATGGGCCTGTTTCAATGATGAGTGGCCGACTGGAAGCTTGCTTACTTGACTTAGCTAAGTGCTCCGGGGTATATACTCTTCCAGTACTTGCCATACCTTGTGGTGCAATAGTCTCTTCGAACTTGACTTTTCCTTTACTCCTATCCTCGATCGTATAATCCCAAGGGATAGCTTTTGTATAGAATGATGGCATGGTGGTCATCGCTACTAGAATTGGTGTGGCTACCTTTACTTCGAATTGGACATGTTCCTTGGATGGTAAAATTGTAACCTCAAATGGTGTCGGTGCTTTGGCTGATGGTGCTGCCTCAAACTCGAGCGGGATAGACATGTCTGCCTCAGTGACCTCGGATTGTTTAATCTGGACCATGATAGGTTAAGAGTAACTAATGTTTTCTTTGGATCACCGCCTTCTGCGATCAAGCTAATGGATCCCTTGGGATCCCAATCATCCTCTATTTCAATCGTGTGAACACCCTCGCCCTTGTGATCTGGTAAGGAGTTGTTGCAAACATTTGGAGCGGCTTCCTTTGCTACAATGACCTTGTTATCAATTAAGGACTGTATCTTGTCTTTTATAGAGCAACATTACTCGATGGTGTGTCCCTTCATGCCGTATTGGTATGCACAATATTTGTTTGGGTTGACCCACTGAGAAGGGATCTCATGGGTTGAAGAAGGGATGTGGATGACATAACCGACGGTTTTATGTCTCTCATATAGCTGATCAATAGGTTCGACAATGGCTGTGTATTATTTTGGGGTCCTCTAATCAAAGCTATATTGGGGTTTAGGAAAGTTTTTTCATGTGGGAGTGATTGGTAATGAGATGGTTGGACATTATATGGTTGGTATACATGTGCGAATTAGGAATATATGGGTGAGGAGGCTGATATGTGGGAGGTGGAGGTAACTGATAAGTCAGTGTTGGGGGTTGGTTGGAAGGTGCTTGGTAGTTTAGAGTTGACTGATTTATGAGTGGAGGCATAAGGTAGGTTTAGTATTTAAGGGGAGACTTTGTCCTTTCTGTAACCATTACGGCCATCACGTCGCTCTTCTTAGACACGCCACTAGACTGCAAGGGCTTATTTGTGGCTTGTAAGGCCTCGAAGTTTGTAACCATGCCGCTTTTGATACTTTCTTCAATGCGTTCTCCCAGCTTGGTGATGTCGGAAAACTTGTGATTTTCAATCAATATTAGCCATTCATAATACTGCGGGTCTTGGATCCGGATAAAGAATTTGTTCATCTGTTCCTCTTCTAAGGCAGGTCTGACCTTAGCAGCTTCCGACCTCCAGCGAGTAGCATACTTGCAAAATGTTTCTGTAGTCTTTTTCAAATTCTGAATGTAGAATACATCCAACGCATTTTCGATGTTTAATCTGAACTTGTCCATGAAATCAGAGGCCATTCCTACCCAATTTGACCACTTCTTAAGAACCTGGTTGATGTACCAGGATAGTGCATCTCCTTTTAGACTCCTCATGAAAAGTTTCACATGAATCCTTTTGTCCTTTCCTACTCCGACCAACTTGTCGCAGTATGTTCATAGATGGACCCTCGGATCATTTATACCGTCAAACATCTCGAACTTCGGAGGTTTGTACCCCTCTAGCAGTTCAACATCTGGTTGTATGCATAGATCTTCATAGTTCAACCCTTCAATGCCTTTACTTCCCTCGACGCCTTGGATTCGGCTAGTCAATTTCTTAAGCTCTTCAGCCAAATTCCTGATGAGTGAATCTTTCTCCTCAGACTTAGGGGTGTAAGATACAGGTTGGGTGGAGTGTGGCATAGTCTCCACGTAGATGGGGTATTATGGTGGGTGTGGTAGTGGTCATTTGTGGAGTTCAGGGGTTCTAGGATGAGAAGTGAAGTATTGTTTGAGGTACGGAATGTGTTGCAGTGATGGTGATAAGCAAGATGATACTGTTGCTTTGGTGTATTTTGTGAGGGTGTAGGGTTATGAGCGTTTGGAAAATTAATATCTGGAGTAGTGAGGGAAAATGACAGACTTGCCAGATTCCAAAACTGATCAAGTTGTTCTTGGAATGTGACGATTTCCATTTGGGTTTAGGGAAATCCAATGGACATTCGACAAGTCTATCTTAAAGGATCATTATGTGGACAACATAGATGACCCGACTAGGTTTGACCATGATGCATGCACAATTTCAACAGAGTAAGGTTTCTATGTGGTTTAAAACTTGTACCCATGAGCAAACAACTCAATGTGAAAGGCACGGAACCGTCGACTAGATCGTTGATCAACTTGTTTTACCGCAAATATGCCTTTTATGGATTTAGGGGGTGATAATATGGGAAGAGTGCAACCACTCATTGTAAACGTTACTATGGGATTTTTTTGGCACGAGTGGAATATGATGTTAAGCATAATTATGTAACAAGTAAAAGCATGTTGTCACGTATTCGCACCTTAATAGAGCACTAAATACAACAGTTTCATAATATAAAGCAGTAGTAAAGGAAAGAAACAAAAAGGCAAGTCAGTTTTGCAATTGAAAAGGGAATCAAATGCTTAAAGGAATTAAAAAAGTAATTGCACATAAAGAGATATAAATTCACACTAACAATCTGAAATGGTAAAAGCCTTGATCATCCCCAGCAGAGTCACCATGCCGCCGCGCCCTCTTTTTCTCGCGAAATTGGGTGTATGACATTTGATATAGGACAACTCGTTCCTTTTGGGAACTGGGTTTTTCATTTGAAGAGTCGCCACCTAATGATTTATGGTGTATTAGGACACCTTCAAGGTTCATTTATAAGTTCATTTGATAACCAGAGATAGGGTAAGGGATTGAAATTATCCTAAGGGGGGGGTGTTAGGCACCCCTCGAGATTCACTAGTGTGGTTCCCGGCCAGGTAGTTCTTTGTGAATTTGGTTCAATTGACATATAAATAGATAAGTATCAAATAAGAGGGGATTTAAAAAACAACTGTTTGAAGGTAAAAGAAGTATGAAACAACAATTAAGGCTGATTTTAAACAAGGAGTTGCAATGCTTTTAAAAGAGTGAAAATAAGGGGAGGGGGTCCTAAGTTTATTTAAAATATGGATCACATCAATGCAATACCCGGTAATTGCTCCTCAAAAGAGGGGCTACACGTGGTATTAGCGCACTGATCATCATATCCATATCTAATCTTTCCCACCCCGTTAAAGGTACTAAACCACGGATTGGTCTCAACCACTATTGCATGCTATTACAGGCCCTATTCCTATTAGTCCTGGAGGCACATAGGACTACTAATACTAAAAGGGAAGGATATTAGTCTGACTTGAGGTTTCAAAGGTGAAAAATCTATGGAGACATACAAAACATAGAGAAGACTGCACATTTAAGGGGAAGCACATAAACACATAAGGCTCAAGTACGACTCCTTAAACAAAAAAATCCAATAGCATGACTTAAACAAACGAGTAAGGTCAGATACTAAAAAATACTTGAGGAAGAGTGGATTGTTGTGGTTGCAGTAGGCCTGGCCTATCATATAACTCAGTTAGGAAACACGAATCAGGCTTGTCTGTTGGTTGTAGTAATCTACAAATAACTGAGGTGAGTTTACTTTTGTTACTGCCGAAGGCTTTCCTAAGTGTTTAGGGAACTCTTACGGACATGCATCTATTACTAATTCTGAGCATAGCCACAGTTTAAAATGAATAGTTTGAAATCCTATAGGCACGCTTGCTAAATCGTGTTAACACAGAGAGATTAAGTTACTTAAGCACTGGTTCAGAATAGGCTGATTTAAATTAGACTAGTTGCAGGTGACAGGATCCATTATTGCTGGTTTTAACTCTTATGACCATGATATCTAGTGTAGTGATTTTAATTTTTTGAACATGGTACTATTTTATAGCCGTTTAAATCCTAGAACATGATGTCTAGGTGACAACAAGCGTGGAGAATTTAAAATGGAGTCCTATAGGCTAGTTATCTAGGCGTGAAGTGGAACATGCAGAATTTTAAATAAAATTAAACCTCTATAGGCATGGTGTCTAAGGTGCAAAATTGAACACGTACGGTGTAAAACAGTCCTATAGGCATATTTTCTAAATGGAGTTTGGATATGTAGAATCAAAATACCCTATAGGCGTGGTTTCTAAACGTAGTCTGAGTATGCATAATTTTGAAGTAATCCTATAGGCATATTTTCTAACCGTAGTCTAAATATGCAGAATTTAGAAGTAATTCTATAGGCATATTTTCTACATGTAGTTTGAGTATGCAAAATCAAGACATCATATAGGTATATTTTCCAAGCGTATCCTGAATATGCAGATATTTGAAGTAATCATATAGGCATATTTTTCTACATGGAGTTTGAGTATGCAGAATCAAGATATCCTATAGGCATATTTTCTACCACTGACTTGCATAATTGCCCACCCCTTTTCATTAGCCAACCCCGCTGTTTATTACAAATTATTACAAACCAGAAGCAATTGAATTACATCAGAAAAATACATAAAATCCAACCAAAGAAAGCCTATTTCTTGGTTCCTCCCTGAGCTATGGAATAAACTGCCTTAAGATGTCATTCCTTCAAAGCCCTTCTCAGACTTGAGTGTGTCAAAGTTCCCTAAGGGTTTTAGAGGACCCCTGGCAGTACTGACACCCAAGTTGCATTACTCATATTAGAGATAAGTGCAACGTGGAAATGCCAGCCCTTATGTGTCCAAGTTCAGAGGGAGCTTATGGGTCCCAAGGCAAGGCTCACATAAGAGGGACATAACTTAAATCTAAGAGTAAAGTGGAAGTGCAGGAATAGAGATTTAAAACTGAATAGAAAAAAGAGAGGGATAAGGGTGATTGGGAAACAGTACTTAGTAAAAATTCAGAGTTGATGACTTAATACAAGGGGGTCAGGGGTTTGGGGATTCATTGCACAGAGCCTGTGTACTTGATAAAAAGCCACCTTTGGGCATGCACAATAATAGAAGATGTCGGCATGCCTATGAGCCAACCAGAATACACAACAGATAGAAGAAACATGGGGGTTATGATCCAAGGAGGATCAAGTTTGGGCCATGGACAACAATAATTAATGTTGCCATGCCGCATGCTAACCACATCTATCAAACATATTGGGGATAGGGATTTAAGGTTCACAGGCTGTTACAAGTAAGTATTAAACCATTAATTCAGAACAGAAAAGACAGAATGCAGCAAGCTTAATAATGGAAATTAGTTAAATACAAGCAGGAGACAAACAAGAATGCAAGGAACAGTAAATAAACATGTTGTTGTTGATGCTAAAAAACGTAGTTAGAACATATCAGTCATAGAATTAAAGTGCAGTAAAGAAAAGTAAGCAGGACTTCGAAGTATAGCCTTGGCTTTCTGCCGGCTAAACAGGCAGTAGCACAAGTAGTATTAAAGCAAGAGAGAGTTTTTGAGTGTAAGTGTGAGTTCGGAACTAAAAGTGTTCATGTGCTTGAAAGAAGGGAAGTACAAGGTATTTATAGCTTTTTTTTGAAAACGAGTAAAAGAGAGGTAATAAGCCACAAACATGGAAACAATCACTATTCCGAATCTATTACACACATGATTGCCTTTAATTAAGGGATCAACTTCTTAACGGGCAGTGACAGACTCAAAAAATAAGGAAAGAAATCAATTTATACGCGTACTGATTATTGCCATAAAAGAAGTAGTAAAACCATCAAGTAAGTAATCCAGTCTATGTACAAGAATGTACTAATTTTGGTAGGGGATTCAGTAAGGCAAAACAAGGAAAAGAATCAATTACTTAACATACGAGTGCAATCAGAATTCACAAAGAAAGGTTTGAAATTAGTCCAAAATTGAAGATCATTCCAGGGGGAAATTCAGCATATAAATATAGTGCATAACCATTAGGCATGCGAGGCCAAACTATGGGAAAGAGAATCATGCAATAACAATTACAAAATCAATAGACAACGAACCATCAAAACATGGTAATCATATAGGTCAACTTTATTGACTTAGTCGTAGAGAAAAAAAAGAGTATCAGAAGGGTGCAAAGGGTCAAGTAAAAGGTCGTAATGATACAAAGAAATCGAAATCACTTAATGAAACAGATTCTGAAACAAAAGGATTTCAAATCAAGTTGAGCAACTTCAAATAGATGAATTGCACAAGCATTTTCAGAAACTCGAATAGACCCCAAAGAAATTAGGGTTTTGAAACCAATCAAGTCTAGAGATGATGAACAAGTAAATCAAACAAATAAGTAGTCCCAAGAACTTGAATAAACCCAAAAATTAGGGTTTTCAACACCAATCGAGCCTAGAGACAATAAACAAGTAAATCAAACAAATAAATACAAATGGACTAGGAAAACTCAAGAGACAATAGGGTTTTTATCATGCAAACTCATAGAGGGGAACAATATGAGCAAGCATAGCAGAACATGTCAAAAATATGAGAAAGTTCCAAAATAAGTTAAAAAGAAAATCCTAAAAGATAAAGAGTTTTGGAAGCAGAGTCATAAAAGAAACTTTGAGATAAACATTTAGAAGTTTAGAGCAAACATAGTCCTGAAGCAAATCTAAAAGAAATTGGAAGAACCTTGGATCTTAAGGTTTCAGGAGAAACCCAAATGATGAGAAAGGCCTTGGAAGCCATTGATCTAGACAGGAAATCCAATGTTCTGACTCGAATGGCCATGGCTGGCCGGAGAGAGGTCAAAGACGATCGGAGAACAGGAATGAACTGAAATCGAACAAAGCCTGGACCAAGCTCTTTCTAGATAGGACCTTGAGACCATAATAACAAACGCGTAGATGCCATTGGAGGCTAGTACAGGTTTCAAATGACTATAGGAAACCATACACTAAGGAGGTATCAGGGTTATAGTTTGATGGCGGCTGCTAGGGTTTGTAGGAGTCTCAGAGAGAATTGAGAGAGAAGGGGATTGAAGGGTGGCTGTAGGTAAGAAATGATTTGGTTTAGCGGTTAGTTTGGGTTTAAAAAAGGAAAGGGCAGCCGGTAGCCGTTGATCTAAATGATCAAAGGCTGGGATTTAAAGGGTTAGGTGGGGATTCGGGTATGGGTCGATTTAATTGGGTTGGGGTCGGTTTGGGTAGAAATTGGGCTGGGTAATCGGGTTTAAATATGGGGTTCAATTCAGGCTATAATTGAAATGTAATTGGGCTAGATTTTAAATAGCCAATTTTCCCTTTTCATTTCATAAAAATAGTAAATTAATTCTTGAAAACATATTAAAAGTATTAAAATGATTTGTAACCCATAATTATCAATTTAAAAATACTGGACATAATTTTTATAGATATAAATATAATTAAATCTGAAAGAGGTTAATATTGCAATTATATGCAATTTTACCTTAAAAATACTAAATCAATTTATAAAAATATAAAAAAATATCTTAGCTATATTTTAGTATAAATGTAAGAGTCCAAAAAATGAATTACCAAAAAATGATCATTTTGGTAATTATTATTGGTTTTTTATGAATGAAATAGGGAAATAAATTGGTTAAAATTCTCTAAAAATCGAGGAAAAATAATAAGACATTGGGACATGCTTATATATGCATACATGTGCTATTTTAAGAGTATTTTTCACATAAAAGATACATAGGAAAAAATTGGATATTAACAATATTTACATTGGGACTGCGGATATGGGATTTCGGTAGCTCCTCCCTTTTCTGTTTACATCTGGGGATACGGATGTGGGATTCCGGCAGATCTCCATGCACAGTTATATAGAACTATAGGAATGCACCCGGTAGATTCCCCCAATACTGGGTATTTATGTTTGGGACTACAGAACGAGATTCCGGTAGATCCCCGTATACTATGAGCTGGACTAAAGGACGGTATCCCGAACACTTATTGCATATGTATATTTGGGATTACAAGACGGTATCCTGAAAGATCCCCGGTTGATATTATTGGTGTTGCGCTGTAATTCCTTCTATTTTACATTGCCTCTATATAGTTGTTTCTGTATTTTATATCTTGTGCTACTTTTACTGTTGTACTTATTTATACTGCTCTATCCTTCACTGTCAAACTTTATCTTTTATTTAACCTTAGTAGGGCCCTAACCTTTCCTCATCATTAGTCAACCGAGGTTAGGCTTGGCACTTACTGAGTACCGTTGTGGTGTAGTCATGCCCTTTTTGCACATGTTTTTCATGTGCAGATCCAGATATTTCGACCCAGTCCTATCACCTCTGAGGCAGGGCAACTGCTCTAGCGACTTTGAGGAATATCTGCCACTTTCGTAGATCAACGAGTTTCTATTCTGTCTTTTTAGTATTAGCCCTTCTGTAATTTCTATTCTTGCTAGACATTCTGGGTTAGAGCTATGTAGTACTTCTTAGCTTGTGATTCCTGGGTTTTCGGGTCTTGGAAATAAGTATTGGTTTTGAGAGTTAAATATTGTGTATGCCGAGTGGCACTTCTAAATGGTGTTTATTACTTTAATTCTGTTTTAAATTGTTTTACTTCCGCAATTTAGGCTTACCTAGTCATAGAGACTAGATGCCATCATGATAGTTCATGGAGGGTGAACTGGGGTCATGACAATGCTGGTTTTGTGGCTCCACACCTACGGGACCCAATCACAGGTGCAGTTATGATAGATAACAGTAGCTTCAGCTGCTTCAAACCACTTCCAATTCTTTCGAAAACCATCCGAAATCATCCCGAGGCCCCTGGGACCTCAATCAATAGCACCAACAAGTTTAATACCATTGTCCAAACTTATACCAATCCTTAAAACAGCTAAAAAAACATCAAAACGATGAATCAACCATAGATTCAAGCCTAAGAACTCCAAAACTCTAGAAATACGCTTTCAATCAAAATGTCTATGCAACCTCATCTGAATGACCTGAAATTTTGCACACACGTCACATTCAACACTACCGAGATACTCCAACTTTCAAAATTCCATTCCGACCCTCGGGTCAAAAACTCACTATCGGACCGCAAAAATTAAAAATTTGACTTTCGACATTTCAAGCCTAAATTAGATATGGACCTCCAACACAAAATCAGATCATTCCCCTAATCCTGAAATCACTCAACAAAGCTAGAGAAACCATCATAATTCCATTTTGAGGCAATCTTCACACTGTTCTGACTATGGTCAAATTTCCAACACTTAAGCTCTTATTTAGGGGCTAAGTGTCCTAAAACTCTTCGACACTCAAAACCGAACATCTCGACAGTTCAAAATAGTAGAAATAAAGAGGGGAAAAGCAGTTAATAGTGTATCGGATCATAAATTCTTAAGATGACCGGCATACACAATATTTAAGTATGACGTGCAAAAATGAAAGAGAATTCACATGGGTAAATATTAAAGAACTAGAAAGTTCATTTTGAATTCTCTTACATTGCTTATTTTTATTAGTAGACCAACTAATATTGGGATTGAATTCCATGAATGCTGGAAATATCAAAAGTGAATATGGACCCCTACCATGTATACCACTTAACAAGAATCTATGAGATGCTTATATGCGCGATTATTATCAACCCGCAACCTGGCCGGTGTTTGTGAGGTAACTTTCTCAGTAATTTAATTTTGAGCATAATTTCTATATTTTTGTAACGATCCGGCCAGTCGTTTTGAGAAATAAATCTCTATTCAGCAGTGTAAGATCTGGAACAACTTTATAATATGAGTATCGACTTGCATGCGTGGTTGAATTTAGTTAGTAGATGATTCAGAGTCAAATTGGAAGAATGAATATAGTTTTAAAAGTTTAAACGGTGAGAATTTGACCGAAAATGGACTTTTGAGTAAATGGCCCTGGAATGGGTTTTGGGTGATCTCAACAGCTTTGTATGGTGATTTTGGACTTAGGCATGCGTCCGGATTCAGATTTAGAGGTTCGTAGGATAATTTGAGGCATTTTCGACGAAAGTTGGCAAAGTTGAAGTTTGGAAAGTGGAGAAGTTTAACCTATAGTTGACTTTTGGGATATTGGGGTTGGGATATGGTTTCGAGAGTTGGAGCAGCTTTGTTATGTCATTTTGGAATTGTCTGCAAAATTTGGCATCAGTTCGGGTTGATTTGATAGGTTTCGGCACAACTTTCAAAACAAGTCCATTTTAGGTTATATGACTTGTTTCTGTGTTTAGACGGGGTCCCATGGGGATCGAGTGTGTTTTGGGTCATTTTGGGATACTTTGGATGCTGATTATCTGATATCTGGTATTGTTCCTCGCGTTTGCGAGGAGCCTCTCGCATTGTCAAAGAAGAATTTGGCTTCTGGAAGTTTGTTCTGCGCGTTCGCGAAGAGACTCTCGCGTTCAAGAAAAAGAAAATCTCGTTTGTACAGGTATGATTTCGGAGGCTCATATCTCACAATCTATAAGGAATATAGAGATGATCCAAAACTAACAGTTGCAGCCTTTTGTGTCTAGTTTTCAGAAATATAAACTAATTTTTACTTAGATTTGTTTACAAAAAGTTATGGTAGTTACACCACGGGATATCCCGGGAGAATTTGAAAATTTTTGTTGCACAGGGTTGAATTAAGAAGCTTATATCTCACAATATATAATGACTCGGGAAGAAATCTATGAAACTATAGCTCTTGGTGTATAGTTTTCAGAACATCAAACCATTTGTTATTTGGAATTCTGTGTAAAAAGTTATGGTCATTATACTAAAGGCTGTCTGGAATGAGTTTTTGAAATCGCTAACGAAGAATTTACTCATCGCGAACGAAAGAGAGGGGTCTCAAACGCAAAGAACAACCCCTAGGCAGGCAGAATATATTTACAAATCGAGGGTTAGACCATTTTATTCATATCTTGACTTGTGGAGCTCGGTATTGAGAGATTCTTTGTTGGTTTTTTCACACAAATCGATTGGATAAGTGTTCTTCATCTAGAATCTAACGTATTCCATGATTTTATCTTTATTTTCATTATTTAATTTGTGTTTTGGGTTGGGAAAATGTTGGTTTTTAAAGAAAATTCCTAAAATAAAAAATCATGATTTGAGGGACCAAATGGTATCGGAATTGGATAAATTTTGTATGGTTGAACTTGTATCGAAATGGGTATTCAATTTTTCTAAAATTTGTCGGGTTTCGAGGTACGGGCGCTGGAGGTCGATTTTTGGATTTTGTTAACGATTGAGATTTTATGATCCGGAATAAATTCTTATATTTTTTATTTGTGCTTTGAAGTTAATTTGGTGAGATTTGAGCCGTCCGGAGGTCTTTTCACCCGAAAAGTGCATTTTAGAGTATCAATTTGTCGTCATTGAGGTAAGTATCTTGCCTAACCTTGTGTGGGGGACTTCCCCTTAGGATTTGAGTTTGCTATGTTGATTGTAGTTCGTGTACGCAAGGTGACGAGTGCGTGCTCAGACTTATTTGTGGAAAAATTGGCCTTTTAGGTTCTTAGGTCCTTATATTCACCGTGTATGAGTGCGTATTTGATAAGCTTGAGTTTTCCACTTACTAGTTTCAACTCTACATGCTCTAATTGGAATTAATTGCTTATGATTCACTCTTGTTGCCTATTTGACTCTTATTTTTCTTAACTGAAGATTTTTACATCTTCTATTGTCATGCTATCTTTCATAAATGCTCGTCTTTATTGGAAATCATTATTATCTCCCCTGTAATTGTTTAGTCTATGATTATTTTCCCGCTGCTCATCCTTAATTGAAATTGCTGTATATTCTTCATATATTGCCCAACCTTAAAAGAAGTTCAGATATCCTATATTTAGTTGACATTTCCTTATTTGGAATTATCGAATTTGTATTAGCTTCCTTGTTGTTGAATTATATATTGTGGGATCGCCGCTTCATATTATTTTCTCCCTTGTTGAGTTGTTCTTATTACGCTTAGTATTCTCTATTGTGGTTATTCCTTGATGCGCTAGTTTTACCGTCTCCTTGTGCTCGAAAGTTCTTGGGATTGATTTACTTGTCCTGTTCTTGTATATATTGTTTTTGTTGTTGTTGTACTTGTTGGGGTGGTGCACGAGGTTTCTATCATGCGGTTGTTGATTGTCACGACCCCAACCCAGTCGTGATGGCGCTAAACAGCCTACTAGGCAAGCACGACCCTGTTACCACAATTCTCGATAATTAAACAGATTTCAGATAATTAACACAGTATATTAAAAGTCTAGAATTACTGATAGAGTGTGGAAATGACCAGAATACATAATATAGTCCCACTAGGACTGGGTGTCACGATCATGAGCCTCTAAATACAGAGTTAAAATCCTAATACAAGTTTGTCTAAAAGCTGGAAATACAGAATGTAAAGATAGAGATAGAAGGGAGAATCTTGGGCTGTGAACGCCATGCAGCTACCTCGAATACTCCCGGAGAATGCCTCTGGAACTCTGGTCACAGCTCATTCAGCCTGTGAATACCCTGGATCTGCACACAAGGTGAAGGGAGTAAAGTGAGTACTCCGACCTAGTAAGTAATAAAAATAAATACAGTTCGAAGGTAACAAAACACAGTAAATACACAAAGTAAGCTATAATCCAAATATACAACAATGCATGGAACAGAACAACTGATCAACAATTAAAGATACAAATGCATTAATGCAATGCAATGAAATGCATATGATGGTACATTCCAGTACCCACTGCGGCGCGCAGCCCGAGCCACCTATAATCATTTATCATCGACGACGCTCACTGGGGGTGTGTACAGACTCCGGAGGGGATCCTCCAGCCCAAGCGCAATATCAAGCCATCTCGTGCCATCAATCAAATCCTGGTCAGTCATTGTTACCTGACCCATTTATATCATATAGTGCCATTGTCACCATTGTTTCAAGTTCCTGCTGCGGCGCGCAGCCCGAACCATCCATATTGTTTCAAGTCACATCACACAGTGCCATTATTACCACTGTTTTAAACCACTGCTGCGGCGCGCAGCCTGAGCCACCCTTGATCAGTCCAAAAAACATCATAAGCCCCTTTGGGCATTTATAAAACAATAGTTCTCAGCCCAAAATAACATTTAAAGTATCATTTGAGTTTTCAAAACTTAGAAATATGGCTGAGTTTGCAAAACCGTATTTAAAACCTTGGACTGAGTTCAAATGATATGCAAAAATATGCTAAAACAGTAATGTCGGTCCCCGAAGGATTCTACAAGTCGGCACAAGGCCCCAAACATGGCAACAAGCCCAAATAATATCAATAAAGTATGTGTATCAATCACAAGTATAGTATAAATATCACCCGGGATGGACCAAGTCACAATCCCCAACAGTAAAAACGACCCCGCACTCGACGTAGAATGCGTGTCACGCCTCAATATAGCGTTACGATGTGAAAGTACGGGGTTTCAAACCCTCATAGCAGCATTTACATCTATTACTCACCTCTAGCCGGCCAAATACTACTCCGCAATGCCCTTTCCTCTCGTATTGACCTCCTAGCGCGTCAAATCTGGCCAAAACCACAACGAATACATTACAATAGGCTAAGGGAATATAACGCAACCGAAAGAACTCGAAAAACATCCAATAATACGAAGTTGGCAAAACCCGAGCCCCGGGCCAACTCCTCAAAAAATTATAAAATTAACATCAACGGATTCCTTATCTCGCCACGAGTCTAACCATACCAAATTTAACAACTTCTCATATCGTTTCGACCTTCAAATCCTCAAAAATGTCCAAGAGGATTTTTAAGCTTTTCTCCCTTAAATTCACGGATTATCGACAAAAATTGCAATAAATTCGAGTAATATAACCAAATTTTAGTTAAGAACACTTACCTCGATGTTCTCTATGAAAATCTGCCCAAAATCCGCCTTATCCGAGCTCCAAATCGTTACAAATGGGAAATGGGAACGAAGTCCCATTTCTAGAACTTAAACTCTCTGCCCAGGCCTATTTCTGCTTCTGCGGCTTCCCTCATTTTGCCCAGGACCGCTTATGCGGTCCCTTTTTCGCAAAAGCAAGACTGCTTATGCGGTCCAAGCGTCCACTTCTATGGAAGCTGCCCAAACTTCATGTTCCGCTTCTGCGACTCCCCTTTCGCTTCTGCGGTCCATTTCCATATAACCGAAAACACCAGATACCAGAACCCTTCAGCAGTCTCCAACTCCAAGTTTCTTCCCATTAGCCATCCGAAATCACCCCGAGGCCCTCGGGACCTCAACCAAAAATACCAATACATCCCATAACATTATTCAAACTTGTTCCAATTATCAAAACATGCCAAACAAAACAAAAATCATCAATTCACCACGGATTCAAGCCTAAGTTTATCAAATTCTTCCGAAACTCACATTCGATAAAAAATCCAACCAATCGACGTCCGAATGACCTGATATTTTGCAAACATATCCAAAATCACCTAACGAAGCTACAGAAACTCTCGGAATTCAATTCCGACCCTTGGATCAAAATCTCACCTATCAACCGGAATTCGCCAAAATTCAAACTTCGCCAATTCAAGCCTAATTCTACACCGAACCCCCAACTTCAATTCCGATGGCACTCCTTAGTCACAAATCATTCCCCGAAGCTAACCGAACCACCGGAATTCATATCCGAGCCCTCTAACTATATAGTCAACTTCCGGTTGACTTTCCCAAAACAAGCTTCCTTCTAAGAGGCTAAGTGCCTCATTTTCAACTAAAACCAATCCAATTATACCTGATCAACTCAAATAATGATATTGAAACATGGTGCAACATAATATGTGGGAAACGGGGCGGTAACTCACGTGACAACGGGCCGGGTCGTCACTTCCTCCCCAACTAAAACAAACTCTCGTCCTCGAGCAGGTCAAGAAACATACCTGGAGCCTCAAACAAGTGAGGATATCTGCTTCGCATCTCCAGCTCGGTCTCCCAAGTAGCCTCCTCCACAGGCCGACCTCTCCACTGCACCTTCACCGAAGCTATATCCTTTGACCTCAACCTCCGATCCTGACGACCCAAAATAGCCACTGGCTTCACATCATAGGTCAAATCGTCATCCAACTGTATTGTACTAAAGTCCAACACATGAGAAGGGTCCCCAACATACTTCCGGAGCATAGACACATGAAATACCGAATGAACTCCGAACAGGCTGGGTGGCAAAGCAAGCATATAGGCCACCTCCCCAATCCTCCTAAGTATCTCAAAAGGGCCAATGAACCTCAGACTCAGCTTCCCTTTCTTCCCAAACCGCATGACGCCTTTCATAGGCGAAACCTTCAACAAGACCTTCTCGCCCACCATATAAGATACATCTCGGACCTTTCGGTCTGCATAACTCTTCTGACGTGACTGAGCTGTATGAAGTCTCTCCTGGATCACTTTCACCTTATCAAAGGTATCCTGGACTAACTCGGTCCCCAACAACCTAGCCTCGTCGGGCTCAAACCAACCAACCGGATATCTACACCGTCTCCCATATAAGGCCTCATATGGTTCCATCTGAATGCTGGATTGATAGCTGTTGTTGTAAGCAAACTCTGCAAGAGGCAAGAAATTATCCTAATAACCTCTAAAGTCAATAACACAAGCATGCAACATGAACTCCAGTATCTGAATGGTACGCTCTGACTGCCCATCCGTCTGAGGATGAAACGTTGTGCTCAGCTCTACCTGTGTACCCAACTCTCGCTGAAAAGTCCTCTAGAACTGAGAAGTAAACTGAGTACCCCTATCTGATATGATGGAAACTGGGACCCCATGCAACCGTACAATTTCCCGGATAAAAATCTCTACTAACCGCTCCGAAGAATATGTAGTACACACCGGGATGAAGTACGCGGACTTTGTCAGCCGATCCACAATTACCCAAATCAAATCAAACTTCCTCGCTGTCGTAGGGAGACTACTCACAAAGTCCATAGAATTCATTTCCCACTTCCACTCGGGAATATCTATGCGCTGAAGTACACCACCGGGCCTCTGATGCTCATACTTGACCTTCTGACAGTTGAGACACCGAGCTACATGACTCACAATATCCTTATTCATTCTCCTCCACCAGTAATTCTGTCTCAAATCCTGATAGATCTTTACGGCACCTGGATGAATAGAATACCGCTAGCTATGGGCCTCCTCCAATATCAACTCCCGAAGCCCATCCATATTGGGTACGCAAATCCGGCCCTGCGTCCTCAACACACCATCACTATCAATGGTCAAATCACTGGCATCATCGTGCTAAAATATGTCCTTAAGGACAAGCAAATATGGATCATCATACTGGCGCTCTCTAATGCGGTCATACAAGGAAGACCAAGATACCACACAAGCCAACACCCGACTAGGCTTCAAAATATCTAGCCTCACCATCCGATTGGCCAAAGCCTGGACATCAACTGCAAAGGGCCTCTCCCCAACTGGAATATACGCCAAACTACCCATACTCACCACCTTCTGGCTCAAAGCATCAGCCACTACATTGGCCTTCCCCGGATGATATAAAATGGTAATGTCATAATCCTTGAGCAACTCAAGCCATCTCCGCTGCCTCAAATTAAGATCCTTCTATTTTAACAAATGCTGAAGACTGCGATGATCGGTATACACCTCACAAGATATGCCATATAAGTAGTGCCTCTAAATCTTCAAAGCATGAACTATAGCAGCCAACTCCAAATCATGTACAGGGTAGTTCTTCTCATGGGTCTTCAGCTGACGAGAAGCATATGCAATAACTCTACCCTCCTGCATCAACACACATCTGATCCCAACTCTACAAGCATCATAATACACAGTGTAATTCAGCTGCTTGTAGTCAATGCACATTCTCATCGTGTCATCTTTCTTTTTCACGAACCGAACTAGCGCAGCCCTAGGTGACACACTAGGCCGAATAAACCCCTTATCTAAGAGTTCCTGAAGCTACTCTTTCAATTCTTTCAGCTCTGCTGGCGCCATGCGATATGGCAGAATAGAAATGGGCTGGGTGCCCAGCACCAAGTCAATGCCAAAATCAATATCCCTGTCCGGTGGCATGCCCGGCAGGTCCGCAGGAAATATATCAGGAAAATCCCTCACAACCGGGACATAGTCAATACTAGGAGTCTCAGCTCCAACATCTCGCACAAAAGCCAAATAAGAAAGACAACCCTTCCCAACCATACGTTGGGCCTTTAGGAATGAAATAACTCTGCTAGGAACATAGTCAGTCATACCATGCCACTCGATCCTCGGGACACCCAGAATAGCCAAAGTAACTGTCTTAACATGACAGTCTAGAATAGCATGACACGGAGATAGCCAATCCATGCCCAGAATAACATCAAAGGCTACCATGCTCAATAGAAATAAATCAACTCGGGTCTCCAGACCCCCAATAGTGACCAAACACGACAGATACACATGGTCTACAATGATAGTATCGCCAATCGGGGTAGATACGTGCACAGGTAAAGCAAGACACCCTCGGGTCGTACCCAAATGATGAGCAAAGTATGAAGATACATAAGAATAAGTAGAACCGGGATCAAATAAAACTGAGGCATCCCTGTGGTAAACTGAATAATACCTGTGATAACATCATCCGAAGCAATAGCATCTGACTGGCCCTGAAGAGCATAGAATCGAGCCTGACCACCGCCTAATCGACCTGCGCCCCTAGGGCGACCCCTGGATGCCTGGTGGTGACGTCCAAATCCACTACTAAAAAGAAATAGACACGGTCTCATGCAATATAATTTACCCAACTATGAGTCGGGGTCGAATCCCACAAAGAACAATGTGTAGGCGATTAGGAATTTAAGATAATTATCGCTAGTTGCGCAATGCAAAATACTAAGAATTTTGGTTGGAAAATGTTTTTATATCTAATTGCAGAAATGTAAACTAACCTAGAAAACAAGTAAAATGATCAATGGCTACAAGTATGAATGCATCAGGAATTACACTCAAGTAACGATCCAATGTATTTCACGATTTTACAAATATGAGCGAGTTTATGTTTATTAGCCACAGATAATAATTCTTAATTAGCTTCTTCCGAAAACTAACAAGACTTCCTAATTGAATTATTCTAAATCACAATTAGAATATTAAGCACAACCGGAAGGCTACAAGTAGTTCAATCCTATCACTAGGTAGAATCTATAAAATGAGGGTTAACGCCTCAAGTTCTTGTTAATTAATCATTCCCAACCCCAAACTATTTTTCCCAAAATCAATTCGGATTTAATGGGTGAGTCCTAGGGTTAGCT
>MU752078.1:3378-32221 GCA_026770625.1 Nicotiana glauca | reverse complement strand
CCTACCGTAAATTCATCTCCTGCCTACCCTACATATCCACCATATTATGCAACCACTTCACAAACACCACCTCCTTCTCTACCACCAAAAAAAATCCCACCACCACCACCTTCAGTTGCTCCTGTGTATGTGGCTCCTCCACCGGCCACATTACACCTCAAGTGAACCTCTATTCCATACCCAAGACAAACACTACTATCCACCAGAACCTACTTTTAGACATCATGAGCCTTATCCTTACACTCCTCTTATTGATATATCCGAGGAAGTGAAATCTCCAAAGAACCCCGAACAAGAAGAAATGATTCGTAAAGTAAAAAGTCTGGAACAGTCGTTCCGGAATATGTAGGGTCTCGGGGGGCAAGTAAGTGTGGCTTATAAAGACCAATGCCTATTTCCAGAAGTCCAGTTGCCGGTGGGTTTTAAATTGCCAAAGTTCGATCTTTATGACTATCATGGTGACCCTGTGGCCCACTTGAGAGGATTTTGTAGTAAAATGAGGGGCGCTATTGGAAAAGACGAATTGCTAACGGCATACTTCAGCCAGAGCCTCAGTGGATCAGCCTTGGAGTGGTACACGAGGCAGGATCACACTCGTTGGTATACCTACGATGATTTAGCCCAGGCTTTTGCGAATCACTTCTAGTATAATCTGGAGATTGTTCCCGACCGACTTTCCTTGACAAAGATTGAAAAAAAGCCAGGAGAGAGCTTCAGGGAATATGGATTCAGGTGGAGAAAGCAGGCCACAAGGGTCGATCCACCCATGAAAGAAGGCGAAATGGTAGATTATTTCTTACAAGCTTTAGAGCCTACTTATTATGGACACCTGGTGTCAGCTGTTGGAAAAACGTTCAATGAAGTTGTTAAAATGGGGAGTATGGTAGAAGAGGGCTTGAAATCTAATAAGATCATGAGCTACTCGGCGATAAAGGCTACAACCCAGGCCATCCAGACAGGCACTGGAGGGGTTCTGGGAAAGAAGAAGAAAGAAGATGTAGCTGTTGTAGAAAATAGGGCATGGTCCAGGGGTCATTCTCCTTACTATCATCAACCCCGCCCACATCACCAACCTTACCCACCTACACCATACGGCCCACCACAACATTATTATCCACCTCCAATTCCCCATTTTTCAGTCCATCATGCCCAAACTTACCCTCAACCACAAGCACCTTGTCGTGCACCCACTCCTCACAACACATATCATACCCAAAATACATACCCACCTCCCAAAACATACAGAAACCCTGGTGGAACTGGCTTCCGCCCAAACCCTGCTATCAGAAATGATAGATTACAGAAGAAAAGGACTTTCACTCCGTTAGGAGAATCCTACACCAGTCTATTCCACAGACTGAGGCAGCTTGGAGTTCTAAACCCTATTGAACCAAAAATCCCAAACCCACCACCAAGGAACCTGGACCATTCCGTCAGTTGCGAATATTGTTCAGGAGCTCCGGGGCATGATACGGAGAAATGTTGGCACTTGAAGACTGCTATTCAAGAGCTCATTGACACGAGGAGAATTGAAGTTCAGGCTCCCGAAACTCCTAATATTACACAGAATCCCATATCGGCTCATCATGAGGCTCACATGATTGAGTTGGTACAGAGAGGAGAGTGCAAAAAGCCATCTCAGACGGTAATGATGATCAAAGCAAGTGAAAGCAAAGTAGATGAGAAATCAATTGATAGGAAAGTGGTGGTTGCAGCGGAACAAGTGGTTGATAAGCCAGTATTGATAACAAAAACCAGAGACAGTGAAAGTGATAGTACTAGGGGCAATTGTTAAGCCCGTGTTGGTTGTGAAGGGTGCTCAAGCAGAACCGGTCATCATTAAACCGGTAACTCAGTTGCCCGTTGTAGATGCAAAAGCTGTCCCATGGAACTACAATAAAGTGACTGTTATGTATCGGGGGGAAAGAAGTCAGAGATGAAATTTGTGAAACTCATGGTTTGATAAGATCGGGGAGGTGTTTTGCCCCCGAGGAATTAACAAAAGCTAAAACATCTAGGGACAATCCGGCACCGGTGAAAAAAGCTATCACCGAGGAGGAAGCCAAGGAATTTTTGAGAAAAATGAAGGCACAGGATTTCTCAATAGTGGAACAACTAAGGAAAATGCCGGCGCAGATCTCTCTATTGTCACTGTTAATTCACTCAGATGAACATCGCCAGGCGCTAATTAAGATCTTGAATGAAGCACATGTACCCAAGAAAATTAGTGTGAACCATCTTGAAAAAATTGCGAACAAAATTTTTGAGGTGAATAGGGTGACATTCTCTGATAACGAATTTCCAGTAGAGGGAACTGAACACAACAGAGCCTTTTACCTTACTGTGAAATGTGAAGATTCTGTAGTGACCCGGGTGTTAATTGATAATGGGTCGAGTGCCAATATTTGCCCTCTATCTACTCTGGAGAAGCTGAAGGTCAATAATGAAAGAATTCACAAAAACAGCATCTGTGTACGTGGATTCGATGGTGGAGGGAAGAATACTGTTGGAGATATTGTGCTAGAACTTACAATTGGGCTTGTGGAGTTTACGATAGAGTTCCAGGTGTTGGATGTTGCTGTGTCCTATAATCTTTTGCTGGGCCGACCATGGATCCACGCCGCAAAGGCTGTGCCATCTTCACTACACCAGATGGTTAAGTTTGAATGGGATCGTCAAGAGATCATGGTCCATGGGGAGGACAATTCTTGCAATACTACTACTCCCTTTGAGGAAGTCAAAGATGATAAGGGCCCATGGGTGTACCAAGTGGTGGATACAGTACCGATCGCTAAAGTCCCAGAAGGTGAACATGTTCCTGTGCCAAAGGTGGCTACCGCATCTGTTATGGTTGCCACAGAAATGTTGAGAAATGGATTTCTACCCGGAAAAGGATTGGGAGCTTCTTTACAAGGATATATACAACCAGTGTCCCTTCCTGGTAACATTGATACTTTTGGGCTGGGCCTTAAACCTACCGCTGCTGATATAAGGAGAGCCCGGAAATTGAAAAAGAAAGTGTGGACCCTCCCTAAACCTATCCCTCGCCTCTCCGTTCTTTCGTTTGGTCTGGTACTAAGAGGCGCCTAGCAACAGTGATGCCCAGCTCAGTGGAGATAAGGCTTGATAGGGAATTGATTGAAAGATTTGAAAAGTTGTTCGAAGAAGTGAATGTGGTAGAAGCAGATGAGGGTCCAAGAAGAATCGATGTCCAGTTCGTGGGATCTCGGGCCAATCTGAATAATTGGGAAGCTACTCCTCTTCCAACTCTGAGGGAGTCGCGGTAGTTAGTTTTTGATTTACTTTTTGAGTATTAAATCTGTTTTATTTCAAGGTTATAATTCAGATTTCTATGTTCCATCCAATTGGATGAGTCAAACCTTATTATCTTACGAATTTAAATGAAATGCAATTTCTTTCTCTCTCCATTCCTGATAGCCTTTATTTTGTCTTTCTTTTCTTTTTCTTGTACAGTCCATTTTATGATGATTTCAATGATGTGTCATGCATGAGGAATTCCCGGCCTAGTCTTGATAATCAATGTGAAATAGTAATACAAGAAATTGAATGTGATGATGAGGTGGAGTATGATAATGACGAGGCTTTAGAAGAAATTAGTAAAGAGTTGAGTCAATATGAGGAAAATCCAAAACCTAACTTGAATGATACGGAGGCAATCAATTTGGGGGATCAGGAAAATGTTCGGGAAACAAAGATAAGTGTCCATTTGGAAGCCTCGCTTAGGGAAGAGTTGATCAAGTTGTTGTTTGAATACAAAGATATCTTTGCATGGTCGTACAATGATATGTCGGGTCTGAGTACTGATCTGGTGGTCCACAAATTGCCCACTTATTCAGAAGGATCGCCTATCAAACAGAAGTTGAGAAAATTCAAGAAAGACATCGGTGTGAAAATCAAAGAAGAAGTCAATAAGCAGTTTGAGGCGAAGGTTATACGGGTTACCAAATATCCCACCTGGTTAGCCAATGTCGTGCCTGTGCCAAAGAAAGATGGGAAGACCAGAGTGTGTGTTGATTATCGGGATCTCAACAAGGCACGCTTCATAGCTCAGCTCCGTTTCTTTTGCACCAACAATATGGCTGAATATGAGGCATGCATTTTGGGTTTGAGAATGACTATAGATATGGGTGTCCAAGAGATCTTGGTCATGGGTGACTCGGATCTTTTAGTACATCAAATTCAAGGAGAATGGGAAACACGGGATTTAAAACTCTTACCATATCGGCAGTGTCTACATGAACTATGCCAGCGGTTTCAGTCCATAGAATTCAAGCACATTCCGAGAATCCATAATGAAGTTGCTGATGCTTTGGCCACTCTGGCATCAGTGTTACATCATCCGGACAAGGCTTATGTGGACCCATTATAAATCCAGGTCCGAAATCAACATGTTTATTGCAATACAGTGGAAGAGGAGCTTGATGGTGAGCCATGGTTCCATGATATTAAAGAGTACCTCAGAATGGGAGTGTATCCGGCACAAGCCACAGGGGATCAAAAGAGAGCTATCAGACGATTGGCAAGCGGATTTTTCTTTAGCGGAGGGATTTTGTACAAAAGAACTCCAGATCTCAGTTTGTTAAGGTGTATGGATGCAAAACAAGCCACAACAATTATGGCCGAGGTACATGCGGGAGTCTGTGGACCACATATGAGTGGGTATGTATTGGCAAAGAAAATTCTCCGAGCAGGATATTACTGGCTTACTATGGAACGGGACTGCATCAGCTTTGTGCGCAAGTGTCATCAATGCCAGGTACATGGAGATTTAATTCATTCTCCACCATCTGAGTTGCATACAATGTCTGTACCATGGCCCTTCGTTGCTTGGGGTATGGATGTCATTGGGCCAATCGAGCAAGTAGCATCTAATGGGCACAGGTTTATTCTGGTTGCCATTGATTATTTTACTAAATGGGTTGAGGCAAAAACATTCAAGTTAGTGACCAAGAAAGCAGTGGTTGATTTTGTACATGCAAAAATCATTTGCCAGTTTGGAATTCCGAATGTGATTATCACAGATAATGGTGCCAATCTTAATAGTCATTTGATGGCGGAGACATGTTAGAAGTTTAAAATTACACACCACAATTCTACACCATATCGTCCTAAGGCGAATGGAGCAGTTGAAGCAGCCAATAAAAACATCAAGAAAATTCTTCGGAAAATGGTGGAAGGATCGAGGCAGTGGCATGAGAAATTACCATTTGCTTTGCTGGGATATCACACTACTGTTCGCACTTTGGTAGGGGAAACTCCTTATTCATTGGTGTATGGCACGGAGGCAGTGATACCTGCAAAAGTTGAAATAGCTTCCCTTCGAATTATTACGGAGGTGGAAATTGATGATGATGAATGGGTCAAAGCCCGTCTGGAATAGTTGAACTTAATTGATGAAAAGAGATTGGCAGCAGTATGTCATGGGCAACTATACCAACAGAGAATGGCTAGAGCTTATAACAAGAAAGTGCGTCCACAGAAATTTGAAGTCGGACAGTTGGTATTAAGGCGCATTTTACCTCATTGGGCTGAGGCAAAAGGAAAGTTCGCTCCTAACTGGCAGGGGCCATTTGTTGTATCACGAGTGTTGTCCAATGGAGCATTATCTCTAACAGATGTTTAAGGAAAATGTGTAGAAATGGCTATCAATTTTGATGCGGTCAAGAGATATTATGTATGATTCCTTTATTTTTATGTATCTGATTGTATTTGACATGTTTTGAGATTGAAATGATGAAGGCATTTTGTTTTGCTATCCAAACACTTTATCCATTGCTATCCCTTTGAGCCTTATTATATTTTCTTTCATATCCCTCTTTCGGAATCAATAACAAAATCAAAGATTGAATGGGGAAATCAAGTGGAGAAAACAAAAGAAAAAAGAGAAAAGAAAGGAAGAAAAGAAAAAAAAAGAAGAAAGAAAAAGAAAAGAAAAGAAGAAAAGAAAGAAAAAGAAAAGAAAAGAAGAAAAGAAAGAAAAGAAAATAAAAAGAAGAAGAAAGAAAAAAGAAGAAAAGAAGAAGAATGGGAGGAAGGAAACATCGCAACAATTAAGCGATTTTATGACATGAACTACGTTTGACTTGATCCCGAAAGGGTACGTAGGCAGCCTCACTGAGGTTCAGTCACAACCAAGGAAAAGTCCAAGAATCTCCAAAGAATGAAACTGGGGCAGAAGTTATATTTGATTCCGAAAATTGTAATTTTTGAGCCCACGTTGAAATATTTCGAGCCTTTATACCTTTCTTTCTAAACCCATCCAAAAGCCACATTACGATCCAAAGAAAGACCTTCTGATCAATTTTAAGAAATGTCAATACAAGAAGGTAAGGTGAATCATGTTGTGGACAACACTCCGTACCAGAAGACGAAAATTGAAAATGAGATAGTCTTATTAGTGAAAACCCTCACGGGCACCATAAGGCGATATGAGTTGAGAGATATTAAAATGAGAGAGTCTTATTGGTGAAAACCCTCACGGGCACTGTAAGGCGATGTGAGTTGATATATATTAAAAATGAGAGAGTCTTATTGGTGAAAATCCTCACAGGCACCGTAAGGCGAAAGTGAGTGTTCAGAGTGGGCAAATAAAGGAAGTTTTGGTTGAAAGGTGGCAAAACAAGCAAGGTTTGGGTTTCGGTGAAGATTGAGTTGTGAAATATGGAACGACTAATGTGGCAATTGACGGTTGGTTGGACAGACTAGGATGTATGGCATGATCAACGGAATCAGCCTTCCCACTCAAATAAGTCCTATCCTCTTTCTCTTTTTCAGAGTCTTTTCTATCCTCAAAACTTCGAGATCATTGCATTTCATCTTTCTTGAAATCTGTCTATAAGACATTTGTGGTCAAAGCTAACTACCAGCTTCCCAATTGTATGGCACAATGAGATCAGGATTTATTAAAGGACAGTGAAACATGAGGGATCAATGTAAATCCCATAAAAAAGGGTAAGCAGATGATTGGAGAAAGAAGCTTTGTTCACAAGAAAAGGGGAAAAGAAACACCAAGACAGTAACATGAGGAAAACATTCAGGTCATCAGGATCAAAAAGTTTGAAAGATTAGCCAGGAAATCACGGCAAGACAAAACAAGTTCAAAGAAACAAGTCGGAGCAAGTTCAGAAGCGGGAGCATGGCCAACAAGAATGCTAGCAGCTAACCACCATTTTATACTAACAAATTGTTCTTTGATTAAAACAGGTACAAAAAGATTCAAATTCTTACTAATCACTTTAAAGTGAATATGACCAATGTGGATAACAAGGGAACACAGAAAGTTTCAGCAGTCAGGCACCCACCTGGAGAACAAGGGAAGTACAATTCAATTTAAACTGTCAGTTTTAATAATTGATAACATGTGGCACCCAGTTATCAAACTGGGGCAGAAAATTTTCTTTGTTTTTTATGATTGTTGCAAGCAGGCACCCACCTGAAGAACAAGGGAATACATTTCAAATTCAGCAAGCAGGCGTCCACCTAAAGAACAAGGGAATACATTTCAGATTCAGCAAGCAGGCGCCCCACCTGAAGAACAAGGGAATACATTTCAAATTCAGCAAGCAGGCCACCTGAAGAACAAGGGAATACATTTCAAATTCAGTAAGCAGGCACCCACCTGAAGAACAAGGGAATACATTTCAAATTCGGCAAGCATGCGCCCACCTGAAGAACAATGGAATACATTCCAAAGTACAGCAAGCAGGCACTCACCTAAAGAACAAGGGAAGTATAATACAACTTTTATCTCTCAAGTTAACATTCAGTAACGTCATGCACCTAGTTATCAAACTGGGGCAGAAAATTTTTGTTGTTTTGTATGTTTGTTGTAAGCAGGCGCCCACCTGAAGAACAAGGGAATACATTTTAAACTCGGAAAGCAGGCGCCCACCTGAAGAACAAGGGAATACATTTCAAATGAGGCAAGAAGGTGCCCACCTGAAGAACAAGGGAATATATTTCAAATTTGGCAAGCAGGCACCCACCTGGAAAACAAGAGAAGAGCCCACCTGGAGAACAAGGGAATACTTTTTAAAACAATCGCAAGCAGGAGCCCACCTGAAGAACAAGGGAATACTTTTTCAAGCAATCGCAAGCAGGAGTCCACCTGAAGAATGGACACATATTTCAAAACACAGTCAAGGCAACAGCCAAAATTCCGTTGAAAGAATACAAGATGCAAGATCAAGGCAATACAAGAACATAAGATACCAGGCATTAGATAGGATTTTTGTAAAGCATAGGGCATAGCTTAGGCTAGCTTCTTTTTATCTTTACATGGTGTAATAAGGGGGTCAACAAGAAGTAACAGCAGCAACAACAGTGAAATCACAGCTTCTTGGTAGTCCAGCTACCAAACACTCCTGAACTACACTGACCTGATTCCTGTTTAGCCCGGGATATATAGGCAACCTCTGAAGCAGGGTGCGGTCAAACTTTTCAAAAATGCTTCACATGGAATATGCGAATGGGCAAAAATCCCTCATTATTGCTCACTTGTCTTTGCACGAAAACTCTTCGTGTTTCCGGGCAAAGAGGGGCAGCTGTGAGCACGTGATTTTTGCCCTAAGCAAATTATTCCTAAAAAATCCAAACAAAATGATTTTTTATATTTTATTGATATTTGTGGCATTTTTGTGATAATTAGTTGCATAATACTTCATATTAAAAATACAAAAAAATATACATATGCATTAGGAGTTAATTTTATAATTTTAGTATTAATTCATTTTTAAAACAAATTAAAGAAAAATCAAAATATCATTTTTAGTGTTTTAATTGACAAATTACTATAAAATAGATATTAAATAAATTTTAGAAATTAATTAGTTTAACAATTTAATAAAATCAGACAATAAATACAAAAATACAAAAGAGAAATAAATACAAAGATACAAAAGAAAAGAAAACACAAAAGAAAAAGAAAATACAAAAATACAAAAATACAAAATACAATACAAAAGAATACAAGATAAATAATTGGGCTAATACAAAATTTATACCAATTAATAGCCCAAAAACGAAATACTTGTCCAGGCCCAAAGGGTGTCTCACCCAGTCTGCCCAGAAACACTCAAACGACCCCGTTTCAGTGTGATTTGATCTGAGCCGTGGAAATAACTGATCCAACGGCCAAAGATTGTTTTCTTTACTAAAATAAAACGACACCGTGTAGTAACGTCAATCTGGGCCGTTCATTCACTTGATCTAACGGACGAGGTCACAATTTTATTAAAATCAAACGGTGCCGTTTCAAGGCTCTATGAATCTGAGACATTAATCCATCTGATCCAACGGTTCAGTATTATCTAAGGCCTTTTAATATATCATAATACATACAATTAATTCATTTCATCTCTTCCTTCTTCCCCATCAAACCCTAGCTGCCCCCAAACCCTCTCCAGTCCCCGCCGGAACCCTACCGGCGGGAGACGCTGCCTTCACCAACTGCCCTAACATTAACACCCCAGAACCGCCTTAACCTCCTTATCCCACCCCTCTAGTTAGATTCCCTCAAATAAGTTTCGATTACTTCGAATATCCAATTTAGTGTCGCCGGAACCCTAGTTCCGGCGAACACTACTTCACTCAAGTTATGCCAAAATCTCACCAGAGATCCCCCTTGACGTCCTTAGCCCCATTCTGAAACCCTCAAGTCTCAAAAATCACTGAAAAACCCAAAACGTCCAAGAAAAGTCTGCCAATGACCAAAGGTTCAAGAAATTGCCAAGAATTTCCAAATATTGAGAAAACTTGAAGAAAGGAAGAAAAAATAAAAGAAAAAAGAAGAAATAAAGGCTGTCCAAAGAAAGCTAAGTTTTTCTTACTTCTTTTTCTGTTTCTTTGGTTTCCGTTTACTTGCATGTATTAGTTTTTCTTTTGATTCTTGATGATATAGTATTTTAGGCTTTCTGATTATTACTTAAATAGTATTAAAAATTGATACTATTTCTGAAACTAAAAAGAGATAAAAATCCTAATAAATAATTTTTTATATTAATCTTAGGATTAAATAGATTCCGATAATTTTTCAATATTATTGATTTCTGTGTTGATTGTTTTGAGATTGATATTGATAATGAATAATTTGATTAGAAATTAGGGTTTAATAGAATTAATGATTAGATTTTTGATTGGTTTTTGGAATTTTTTTCGATTCTGTTAATCATTAGTTCTTAAATTTTGATTTTGAAAGTTGTTAGAAATAATTTTGCTTTATTATTAGTTAGTGTTAAGAATTGAATTGTTAGTTTGATTAGTTCGATTGGTTATAGCTGTTTATGTTTGATTACATTTCACGAGTAGTTAATTCTAAAATTAATCAAATTTAAGGGGGGTAAAAGGGTAAAGAATAGTAGGGTCATTTGGTAAATTCAAGACATATTCGGGGGTAATTTGGGTACAACAAAAGGTTTAAAAGTAATAAGTCTTAGGAGGTAGGGGTAATATGGGCACAAGAAAAGGGCAGTGCAGTGAATGTTGAATAGAAGTGGGGGCAAAAGGGGAATTACATTAGATTTAGAAGATTCTAGATGGGCATTTGGTACAATTTCTAATAAATAAAGGGTAATATTAGAATAATTAATAAACAATAAAGATACAATTAAAATAAAAGGGGGACTTCTGAAGTTTGAATTTCCCTCCCTTTCAAACTCTATAAATAGGCCTCCATAGGCCTCATTGAATAAGTTTTGCAATCTGAAATCTACTTAAAAATATTTTTCTGCTATTCTCGATTTCAACTCTGACAATTCATCATTTCAAAACTCCAAAAAACATCAAAAATAGTTCAAAGTCCTACTGTTTCATTGGTTCTCAAAGCAATCTGAAGGTTATTTGGTTCTGAATGTCAAGCGTGGTAGAAATTACATTGTGTCATCCAAGTGTTTGGTTTTTTTCTGTTGATCTGTCACTTCTGTGGTTTAATCTTGTGTTGATTGAGGCTGATTGAATAGCTGTTGAAATTCTGTTGCTGATTCCTATTAGTGTAATTGATCTAGAATCTCATCGATCTCCTTCTTTTTTCCAGGTACACTCCTATTATCTGATCTATGTAAAATTTAGCTAGAAGTACTTGTATTCATTAGGATTAGTCTGATATATAATGGAACTATAAAAACTCGGACCGTTTGGACTTTACAATATGTCTAGTTCATTATAGTAGTGTAATCGTATTTGAAATATGTTATCTAAATACAATATTAGTTAGTAACTGTAATTCTGTTTAACTTGTGTTATTAGCATAGTGTAGTGTAGTATAAAGTAGTTTAGTTTGTTTTTTTTATCAGTTATAGAAATAGGTTCATGTTTTAGTATATCAATTTCAGTGGTCCAGTATTAATTGAATAATATCGATTGGAATTAGTCTTAACATAGTGCTTGGTTCTGAATTTAAGTCGTTACTTAGGCTGTTGTCATTGTCGTAAAATTGAGCCCCTATCTCTAATTGGCTATCACTTTTATAGTATTGGGAACTCATTAGTAAAATTAATTGAGTTAATTTGTCTCTTATAATTGAGTGAAATAGTACCTAAAAGTAAAGTTAACAGTTAGTTTTTATGCCACATTGGGCCTCAACATGCTAAAATACGGCCTAAGCCTGAAATGGATAGTCTAACTCGTTTTTTCTGGATTTTGAACTACATAACGAAGCTTTCATTTTGCTTAGAAAATTAATTTCCGTGTAATTATGTTTATTTCGTTTTGAATAATTGATCAATAAATTGTAGTCACTCGTAGGTTGGCCTTTAATAAAAATTGAGATGAGCCTCGCCCAACAAAACAAATGAAATACGGGGCCCTCAATAATTGGTTGAAAAATATTTAGAATTAGGAGGACCGTTTGGCGGATTTCACGGTCTTTCCCAAAGTTAATAAACACGTAGTCACTTTAGGCGCGTATGCGAATAATATTACCTTCCCAAAAATGGGTGCACTTTTATGTGACCCAAATCCAAATCTCAACGAAGTCGAAATGTGTCAAAAGTCACGGGCGTACTAGTACGGTGTGGCTCGAGATGCATTTTAACAACGTTGTAATTCTCGTAAAAAATAAATAATAATAAAAAAAGTGGGTTATTAATAAAAAAGGCACATAAAATAGAACATATATGGAAATGAGATAAAATTAAATACGACAGTTGAGCGATCGTGCTAGAACCACGGAATTCGGGAATGCCTAACACCTTCTCCCGGGTTAACAGAATTCCTTATCCAGATTTCTGGTGCGCAGACTGTTAAGAGAGTCATATTTTCCTCGGTTCGGGATTCAACCGGTGACTTGGGACACCATTAATCTCCCAAGTGGCGGCTCTGAATAAATAATAATAAATCCGATTTCGACTGTCCTTTAAGTGGAAAAACTCCTTTACGCCCTTCACGGGGTGTATTAAAACAGCGTAAAAAGGAGGTGTGACAATTATATTACCTCATTCCCTTGTTGGGATTTCTCTGTGATCTTGTGTTGTAATGAATTGGGAGCGGGTGGTACGCCTACCACAAGTGATATGAATTGGGAGCGGGTGGTACGCCTACCACTAGTGATATGAAATGGGAGCGGGTGGTACGCCTACCACATGATATATTGAAAAGGGAGCGAGTGGTACGCCTACCACGTATAATATATACCGGGATAGGAGCAGGTGGTATGCCTACCACGATATATTGAGAAATGGGATCGGGTTGCATGTCTGCAATGAGAAGAGTTGAAGATGAAAGTTGTCTTGTCTATTCACTATTGCTAGAAGTTAAATTGTAGATGTACTTACCACTATTCCTGATATTTGTTTCTAACTGTTACCCCTGAAGCGTGCTCCCATCCCCAGTTTTAAATTTTTATTTTCTTGCTCTTTTCCCGTTGTACTCCTAAATATATATCTGCATAGGTTTATGTGATGTCTAGTCTAGCCTCGTCACTACTTCGCTGGGGTTAGGCTAGGCACTTACCAGCAGATAGGGTCAGTTGTGCTGATGCTGCACTTCTGTGCTCTTTTGAACATATCAAGGTCTGGGAGCAGCTTTTGGACAGCAGCAGTATATTGGTAGTAGACCTTCAGTCAAGAGACACCGAGGTAGCCTTGCTGACGTCCGCGGGCCCAGAGTCTCCTCTATATTTACTTCAGTTTATTACCCTTGTACCGAAACAAACAGATTAAGATTTCTTGCAGTCCATTATATTTAGTAAATCTTAGAAGTTCGTGAGTTTTGCAAAACCAATTTTGGGTAGAGTTTTGTATTGGAACTTCTGCATTTTTTTCAGTTGTTTACATTTGAGACTTCCGCTTATGTTATTACATGTTTCGTTTTATAAAGTTGCTGATGTTTGCTAAAAGAGGTAATAAATGGTTGGCTTGCCTAGCTCCTAATAGTGGGCGCCATCACGACTCCCGAAGGTGGGAAATCCGGGTTGTGACAAGTTGGTATCAGAGCTCTAGGTTAGATAGGTCTCGCAAGTCACGGACAAACTTAGTAGAGTGTGAGGCATCCGTACGGAGACATCTGTAATTATCCCCTAGAGGCTGCCAAGTTAGGAAAAATCTCTCATTTGTTCTTACTTGTCATGCGGTTGGTTTCTCAATGCTAATTGGACTTCTACTTTATTTTCTCGTAGATGGCGAGAACACTCGCTTGCTCATCTACTGATCAGCAGTCCGAGCCCCAGGTAGCTCCCGCGAGGGGTAGAGGACGAGGTCGTGCTAGAGGCTGAGGTAGGGGCAGAGCTCAGCCTCGAGTAGCAGCACCAGTGACGGAGCCTCAGGTTGACATTGATGAGGAGGTTCTGGCCCCAGCCACAACAGTTTCAGTGGGCCCAGCTCAGGTCCCAGAGGGGTTTATTTCTACCCTAGTTCTTCAGGACGCTTTGGTCCTGTTGGTGGGCCTCATGGAGAGTGTCACCCGAGAAGGATTGCTTCTTGTTGCACCAGCCACTTCTCAGGCTGGAGGAGGAGCCCAGACTCCTGCTGCCCGTACTCCGGACCAGGTAGTTCCCCAGGATCAGATTCTAGTGGTTCAGCTAGCTATGGCAGTTCAGCTGGGGGTAGTTGCTCAGACCGGCTATGGCGTGGCTATGTCCGCAGATAATTTGTGGAGGCTAGACAGGTTCACCAAGCTCTTCACTACTACATTCAGCTATGCTTCTTCTGAGGACCCCTAGGATTTCTTATATAGCTACCATGAGGTTCTTTGGAACATGGGCATTGTTGAGTCCAATGGAGTTGATTTTGCTTCATTTCGCCCATCTGGATCCGCCCAGACTTGGTGGAGGGATTTCTGTTTAGCCAAACCAGCAGGTCGCCGTCTCTGACTTGGGATCAGTTTTCAGAGTTGTTCCTAGAGAAGTTTCTCCCCGTTACTCAGATGGATGCTTATCGGAGGCAGTTTGAGCGCCTCTAGCAGGGTTCTATGACGGTCACTTAGTATGAGACCAGGTTCATTGATCTAGCTCGCCATGCTTTTGTCATACTCCCCACTGAGAGGGAGAGGGTAAGGAAATTTATTGATGGTTTGATCCAGCCTATTCGTCTTCAGATGGACAGAGAGGCAAGGAGTGGTATTACTTTTCAGGAGGCGGCTAATATGGCCCGGAGAATCGAGATGGTTCTGCCACAGGGGGTGGTTATAGAGCAGACAAGAGGCCCCGTCACATAGGTTGATTCAGTGGCGCCTCATCTGGAGGCATGGATTCTTATGATAGGGGTCAGCCTTCTAGGCCCTTCCAATCAACCCTCCAGGTTTCTCAGGGTGCCCCAGGTGATCGTGGTTTCCGTGGGCATCATTCTTATCAGCATCCATTCAGTGCACCATCAGCTCCTATCAGTGCACAGCCGCTTTAGATTTTCCAGGTCCGTCCACCAAGGGCTTGTTTCACTTGTGGTGACACGAGGCCCATTTCTAGGTATTGCCCTCGAGCTTCGACCAGTTCTCAGCAGCAGGGTCCCCGTCCTAGGATTCAGGCACCAGATGTTCCAAAGACCGCCCAGCCAGCTAGAGGCGGGGGTCGAGGTACTAGAGGTGGAGGCAAAGGTCATAGAGGTAGAGCTTAGGTCGCTAGGGGAGGAGGTAAGCTAGCAACAGATCGACTTAGGGATACATCTCATGGTAGTGGGGGCCAACCCCATTGTTATGCTCTCCAGGATAGGCCATAGGTAGAGGCCTCAGATGCAGTGATTACAGGTACTGTTCTAGTTTGTGATCGAGATGCTTCGGTACTATTTGATCCAGGTTCTAAGTATTCATATGTTTCATCATATTTCACACCATGTTTGGTCATGCCTAGTGATGCTTTGGGTATTCCTATGTATGTGTCTATGCCGGTGGGTGACTCTAACGTGGTCGACCGATTCCATCGTTCATGTGTTGTAGTGAATGGGGGTTTTGAGACCCATGTAGACTTGTTGCTCTTAGATATGGTTCACTTTGGAATAATTCTGGTTATAGATTGGTTATCAGCCTATCACGCTATCTTGGACTGTCATGCCAAAATGGTGACTTTAGCTTTGTCGAGTATGTCTCGCTTAGATTGGAGAGGAACTCCAGGTCATTCTACCCGTAGGGTCATTTCTTATGTGAAGGCTCGTCGTATGGTCGAGAAGAGGTGTCTGGCCTATTTGGCCTATGTTCGTGATTCCAGTGTTGAGGTTCCTCCTATAGATTTTGTGCCTATTGTTCGGGAGTTTCTAGATGGTTTCCCTTCAGACCTGCCTGGTATCCCACCCGACAGGGACATCAATTTTTGTATTGATTTGGCTCCAGGCACTCAGCCCATTTCTATCCTACCATATCGCATGGCCCCGCCAGAGCTGAATGAGTTAAAGGACCAATTGCAGTATTTGTTAGATAAGGGTTTCATTAGACCCAGTGCTTCTCCTTGAGGCGTGCCAATGTTATTCGTCAAGAAGAAGGATGGGTTGATGTGGATGTGTATAAATTACCGACAATTGAACAAGGTAACGATTAAGAATAAGTATCCACTGTCGAGGATTGATGATTTGTTTGACTAGCTTTAGGGTGTCAGGGTGTTCTCCAAGAATGACTAGAGATCTCGCTACCACCAGTTGAGGATTAGGGCATCCGATGTCCCTAAGACAGTCTTCCGTACTCGGTATGGGCATTACGAGTTCTTGGTTATGTCGTTTTGGGTTGACCAATGCCCCCGCATCATTCATGGAGTTGATGAACCGAGTTTCAGACCATATTTGGACATGTTCGTGATAGTCCTTATTGATGATATTTGGTGTACTCCCGCAGCAGGGAGGAGTATGAGCAGCACCTTAGAGTGGTTCTTCAGACTCTGAGGGATAGTCAGTTGTACGCCAAGTTCTCCAAGTGTGAGTTCTGGCTGAGTTTGATAGCATTTTTGGGTCACGTGGTTTTAGCTGAGGGTATTCAGGTAGACCCGAAGAAGATAGAGGTAGTCAAGAACTGGCCTAGACCAGTCTCAGCGACAGAGATTCGAAGTTTCTTGGGGTTGGTAGGCTACTACCGTCGGTTTGTGGAGGTGTTTTCTTCTATTGCAGCCCCGATGACTAGATTGACCCTGATGGGTGCCCAGTTCAGATGGTCAGATGAGTGTGAGGCGTTCTTTTAGAAGCTCAAGACAGCTCTAACTATGGCACTGGTGTTGGTTTTGCCCACAGGATCAGGGCCTTATACTGTTTATTGTGATGCTTCCCGTATTGGACTTGGTACAGTATTGATGCAGGATGGCAAGGTTATAGCCTATGCTTCGAGGAAGTTGAAGATTCACGAGATGAACTATCTAGTGCATGATTTAGAGTTGGCAGCTATTGTCCACGCCTTGAAGATTTGGAGGCACTATTTTTATGGCGTGGCATGTGAGGTGTTCACCGACCACAAGAGTCTTTAGTACTTGTTCAAGCAGAAAGAGTTAAATTTGAGGAAGAGGAGGTGGTTGGAGTTATTGAAGGACTATAATGTTACTATTTTATATCATCCGGGGAAGGCCAATGTAGTGGCCGACGCTTTGAGTAGGAAGTCAGACATCATGGGCAGTCTTGCTTACATTCCAGCCAGTCAGAGGACGCTTGCTTTTGATGTTTAGGCCCTAGCCAATCAGTTCGTGAGACTGGATGTTTCTGAGCCTAGTCGTGTGTTAGCTTGCACGGTCGCCCGTTCTTCATTATTGGAGCATATCCGTGATCTGCATTTTGATGACCCCCAATTACGTGTCCTTAGAGACACGGTGCAGCGTGGAGGTGCCTAGTAGATTACCTTACATGCGGATGGAGTTTTGATATTACAGGGGCGAGTTTGCGTGCCCAATGTGGATGGACTTTGAGAGTTGATTT
Organism: Nicotiana glauca; assembly: GCA_026770625.1. Taxonomy (NCBI): domain Eukaryota; kingdom Viridiplantae; phylum Streptophyta; class Magnoliopsida; order Solanales; family Solanaceae; genus Nicotiana; species Nicotiana glauca. Next base: position 14,894 of record MU752078.1, on the reverse strand, counting down.
TAGAGGAGGCCCATAGTTCCTGGTACTCTATTCACCCAGGCGACACAAAGATGTATCAGGACTTGCGGCAGCATTATTGGTGGCGTAGGATGAAGAAGGATATTGTTGCATATGTGGCTCGGTGTTTGAACTGTCAGCAGGTTAAGTACGAGCATCAAAGGCCTGGTGGTTTATTTCAGAGGATTGAGCTTCCCGAGTGGAAGTGCAAGAGGATCACTATGGACTTCGTTACCGGACTTTCATTGACTTGGAAGAAGTTTGATGCGATATGGGTTATTGTTGATAGGTTGACCAAGTCAGCACATTTCATTCCTGTGGCAGTGTCCTATTCATCCGAGAGATTAGCTGAGATTTATATCTGGAGATTGTTCGCCTTCATGGTGTTCCGGTATCTATCATTTCGTATAGCGGTACACAGTTTACCTCGCACTTCTGGGGCACAATTCAGCGAGAGTTGGGCACACGAGTTGAGTTGAGCACAGCGTTTCATCCTCAGATAGACGGACAGTCCGAGCGAACTATTCAGATTTTAGAGGATATTCTTCGGGCTTGTGTTATTGACTTTGGAGGTTTCTGGTATCAGTTCTTGCCTTTAGCAGAGTTTGCCTACAACAACAGCTACCAGTCAAGCATCCAGATGGCTCCTTATGAGGCTTTATATGGTAGGCCATGTCGATCTCCGGTTGGATGGTTTGAGCCGGGAGAGGCTCGGTTGATAGGTACGGATTTGGTTCAGGAGGCCTTGGACAAGGTCAAGATTATTCAGGGTAGGCTTCGTTCGGCTCAGTCTAAGCAAAAGAGCTATGCAGATCGCAAGGTTCGAGATGTAGCTTTCATGGTTGGTGAGCGAGTATTGCTCCGAGTGTCACCTATGAAGGGTGTGATGATATTTGGGAAGAAGGGCAAGCTTAGCCCTAGATTTATTGGTCCGTTTGAGATTCTTAATCGAGTGGGAGAGATGGATTATAGACTTGCATTGCCGCCTAGCTTATCAACCGTGCATTCAGTTTTTCATGTATCCATGCTTCGGAGGTATCATGGAGATCCATCCTACGTGTTAGATTTCAGCATTGTCCAGTTGGACAAGGATTTGTCCTATGAGGAGGAGCCGGTAGCTATTCTAGACCGGCAAGTTCGTCAGTTGAGATCCAAAATTTTTCCTTATGTTCGTGTTAAGTAGAGAGGTCAGCCTCCTGAGGCATCGACCTGTGAGTCCGAGTCTGATATGCAGAGCCGTTATCCTAATCTTTTCCATGACTCAGGTACTTCTTTCTTTTGTCTGTTCGAGGACGAACGGTTGTTTCAGAGGTGGAGAATGTGACGACCCAAAGGGTCATCACCTATATTCCTACTCACTCTGTACTTCTGAGGCCGTGAGAACCTCGTTTGGGGTGCCTTGATTTGTGTGCGCAGTCCGGGCATGTAACCGAAAAGCTTAAATATGAATTCTGTGTGAAAAAATGATAAATTTTGATATTAATATGGATATATTTGACTTCAGTCTACATTTTTGGTAAACGGCCCCGGACTCGTGATTTGACAGTCCCGGAGGGCCTGTAAAAAAATATGGGACTCGGGTATATGCTCGAGAAATGAATTTTTTTGTGAAATTGTTTTTCTAATATTATTAAGGAAATTGGAAATGAAATTTGATTCAAAGACTGTGGTATCGGGCTCGTATTTTGGTCCCGATGCCCGGTATAAGCCTCATATATGGTTTAAGTACTTTCTGTAAAGTTTGCTTGAATTTGGACGTCGTTTGACGTATCTTGGACTAAAAACTCTAAACTTGATGTTTTATGCAAATTTAAAGGAAATCATGGGTCTTGAGGCCTAATTTGATGATGTATGATGTTGTTTGGGAGATTTAATTGCACGGATAAGTCCGTAGTATGTTTCTGAGTTTATACGTATGTTCGGTTTGGAGCCCCGAGGGCTCGGGTGAGTTTTGAGTAGGCCCCGGGAGGTCTTAGGCTAGAAATATCAGATGGTTGCAGGTTCAGGGAGTTGCGGGCCCCCAGCGCACCCGCGGTCAATTCTGCGCGGTCTGCGCTGGAAGCCGCGCGGCCGTGGTGTATTCCTACGCAGTCCGCGTCGTGGCTAGATTCAGAGGGCTAGTGGTTCAGGTCGACCAGCGCGACCGCGTCCCATATCAGTGTGGTCCGCACTGGGAGATTCAGAGAGTAGGGATTTAGTCTAATTCCCAAGCGCGGTTGCGCCCCATATCAGTACGGTCCGCGTTGGGTGGGTTCAGAGAGGGTCATTTTTCCAGTCCCTCAGCGGGGCCGCGGTGCACTTTTGCGCGGTCCGTGCTGAGCCTCCAGTAGGGTATAAAAGTTCGGGATTTTCAGTCATTTTTCACTTTTTCAAAACCCAAAACACAAGAGGAGATTTTCCAAACGATTCTTCTTCTTCAAAATGATTGGTAAGTGATTTCTAACTTATTTTCTTTACTCCTTAACATCCTTAAACATAATTTCAACTTCAAAACAATGATTTCAATGGGGAAATTTGGGAATTTAGGGTAGAACTAGGTTTTCAAAAAATTGGGGGTGTTGGACCTCAATTCGAGGCCCGATTCCAAAATAACTTATATATTTGAGTTCATGGGGGAGTGGGTAATCGGGTTTTGGTTCAAACCTCGGGTTTTGACCACGTGTGCCCGAGGGAATTTTGACCTTTTGGGGTAAAGTGATGAAAAAGCTATAATTAGTCATCGGGTTTGATTTGTTTAGCACATATTGATAACATGAAGTCCTTATTGCATAGGTTTGGCCGAGTTGGAGCCGAATTTGAGAGGGAAAGCAATTTTTGAGTATTGAGTTGTCCGTTAAAGTTTGAGGTAAGTGTTTGGTTTAACCCTAGCTTGAGGGAATAGGAGTGGGTCTTGTTTTGTTACTTGCTAATTGATCGAGTATGATGTATAGGCATGGTGACGAGTATCTATACATCGGTGTCTAGCATGACCGTGAGTCTTAAATTGCTAAGTCGTTGCATTCTTAAATGGTACTTATGAAGTCTTGGTTGAGGATATTTAAAACTTAGCAAGTAATTGTTATGACTGAGCATTGGTATTATTTCTGCTAAGTAGAACTTGAATAAGTTTGGTTATAGATGGAATCTCCGTTGTCGGGAAAGTTGATTTGATCTTTTGATCCCTTGCCGGGAAGTTTATTATATTACCTCATTCCCTTGTTGGGATTTCACTGTGATATTCTGTGTAATGAATTTGGTGCAGGTGGTATGCCTACCACAAGTGATATGAATTGGGAGCGGGTGGTACGCCTACCACTAGTGATATGAAATGTGAGCGTGTGGTATGCCTAACACATGATATATTGAAAAGGGAGCGTACGCCTACCACGTATTATATATACCGAGATGGGAGCGGGTGGTACACCTACCACGAGATATTGAGAAATGGGATCGGGTTGCATGTCTGCAACGAGAAGAGTTGAAGATGAAATTTGTCTTGTCTATTCACTATTGCTAGAAGTTAAATTGTAGATGTACTTACCATTATTCCTGATATTTATTTCTAACTGTTACCCCTGAAGCATGCTCCCCTCCCCAGTTTTAAATTGTTATTTTCTAGCTATTTTCCTGTTGTACTAGTATATGTATATGTGAACAGGTTTATGTGATGTCCAGTCTAGCCTCGTCACAACTTTACCGTTGTTAGGCTAGGCACTTACCAGCACATGGGGTCGGTTGTGCTGATGCTGCACTTCTGTGCTCTTTTGCACAGATCACAGTGTGGGAGCAGCTTTTGGATAGCAGCAGTAGATTTGTAATAGACCTTCAGCCTAGAGACACCGAGGTAGCCTAGCTGACGTTCGCGGGCCCGGAGTCTCCTCTATCTTTACTTCAGTTTGTTACCCTTGTACTGAAACAAACAAATTATTATTTATTGCAGTCCATTATATTTAGTAAATCTTAGAAGTTCGTGAGTGTTATGAAACCAATCTTGGGTAGAGTTTTGTATTGGAACTTCCGCATTTTTTTTCCAGTTGTTTACATTTTAGACTTCCGTTTATGTTATTACATATTTCGTTTTATAAAATTGTTGATGTTTGCAAAAAGAGATAATAAATGGTTGGCTTGCCTAGCTCCTAATGGTAGGCGCCATCACGACTCCCGAAGGTGGGAAATCCGAGTTATGACAGAAGCACTTACCCAAGTCGCTCAAGTGAAAATCCGTTAAAAAAATCGCCAAGAACCGAGCTCTACAAGTCAAAATGTGATAAAATGGTGAAATGTTCGAATTTGGGATTTAAATCTGCCTGCCCAGTGATTTGTTCATCACGATCGCGTAACAATGGTCGCAATTGCGTGGAGGAAAATTTGAGAAGGACCAGAAATGTACATCGCATTCGCGAGAAAAAGGGTGCGAACGCGAAGAACAGTGGGATGGTGGCTTATGCGAACGCCTAGGATTTTATGCGAAAGCAAAGAGTAAAATGGTCAACTGGCCCAGCTCCTAATTTCTACTATGCGAATGCGTCGTCAGGGATGCGAACACAAAGCATGGGAGAATAGAACTTCACGATCGCGGGGGAACATGAAGCATGGGAGAATAGAACGCGAAGAAGGCTTTTGAGGTGGTCTTCAGCAAGGCATCACGATCGCGGGGGAATCATCGCGATCGCGTAGACGCATATCAGAAGCAGTAGTAACAGCAGTTCAAAAATGGAAGAAAATAATCTGTAGCCTACCCGAAACACACCCGAGGCCCTCGGGACCTCAACCAAACCTACGGGAACATCCCATAATATCATTCAACCTCGTACCAATCCTTAAACCACCTAAAACAACGCTGGAAACTCTAATTAATCAAGGATTTGAGCCTAAGAACTTCAAATTTCATCAAAATACGCTTTCGATCAAAAACCTAACCAAAACACGTCCGAATGACCTAAAATTTTGGACACACATCCCAAATGACATGACGGAGCTACTGCAACTTCTATAATTCCATTCCGACCATCGAATCAAAATCTCACCATAAGACCGGAAACTTCAAAAATTCAAATTTCGGCATTTCATGCCTAAATCAGCTACGGACCTCCAAATACATTCTGAACATGCTCCCAACCCCGAAATCACCTAACGAAGCTAACGGAACCATCGGATTTCCATTCCGAGGCCATCATCACATTGTTCCGACTATGGGCCACTTTCCAACACTTAAGCTCTCATTTAGGGACTAAGTGTCCCAAAACTCTCTGAAACCCAACACCGAACATCCCGACAAACCAAAATCGCAGAAATGAACTTAGGGGAAATAGTTAATAGGGGATCGGGGAATTAATTCTTAAGACGAACGGCTAGGTCATCACATCCTCCTACACTTAAACATTCGTTCGTCCTCGAACGAGCATAAAGACATATTTGAAGTAGTGAAAAGATGAGGGTAACTGCTGTGTATATCCTGCTCGGCCTCCCAGGTCGCCTCCTCGGCCGGCTGAACCCGCCACTAAATCTTTATTGAAGCAATGTTCTTTGACCTCAACTTCCTGACCTGTCGGTCCAATATAGCCACTGGCTCCTCAACATTGGATAGATCCTTGTCTAAGTGGACTGAACTGAAATCCAACACGTGCGACAGGTCCCCGTGATATCTCTGGAGCATCGAAACATGAAATACCGGATGAACCCCGGCCAAATTGGGAGGTAAGGCAAGCTCATAAGCAACCTCCCCAACTCGCCTCAAAATCTCAAATGGGCCAATAAACCTCGGACCCAACTTCCCTTTCTTCCCAAACCTCATGACGCCTTTCATAGGCAAAAATCGAAGCATGACCCGTTCTCCGACCATATATGAAAATATCACGAACATTCCGGTCCACGTAACTCTTCTGTCTGGACAGGGCTGTACGGAGTCTATCTTGAATCACCTTGACTTTCTCCAATGCACCCTAAACCAACTCTGTGCCCAATAGCCTGGCCTCACCCGGCTCAAACCAACCCACCGGATATTTGCACCTCCTACCATATAAAGTCTCATACGGCGCCATCTGAATGTTGCATTTACAACTGTTATTGTAAGCAAACTCTACCAATGGCAATAACTGATCCTAAGACCCTCCAAACTCAATCACACACGCACGAAGCATATCCTCAAAAATCTGAATAGTGAGCTCTGACTGTCCGTCCGTATGGGGGTGAAATGATGTGCTCAACTCCACCCGATTACACAACTCCTGCTGAACGGCCCTCCAGAACCACGATGTAAACTGAGTACCTCTGTCTGAAATAATAGAAACTGGAATACCATGCAGACGAACTATCTCTCGGATATAAATCTCCCCCAACCTCTCCGATGAATAATTAGTACATATAGGAATAAAATGAGCGGACTTGGTCAATCGATCTACAATTACCCAAATAGCATCAAACTCCTTCAAGGTCCGTGGGAGTCCAACTACAAAGTCCATGGTGATCCACTCCCACTTCCACTCCGGGATCTCTATCTGCTGAAGAAACCCACCCGGTCTCTGGTGCTCATAATTCACCTGCTACATATCTAACTATATCATTCTTCATCCATCTCCACTAATAGTGTTGCCTCAAATCCTGACACCTCTTCGCGGCACCTGGATAGATGGAATACTGCGAACTATGGGCCTCCGCTAAAATCAACTCTCGAAGCCCATCAACATTGGCTACACAAATCCGACCCTGTATCCTCAATACCCCATCATCTCCAATGGTCACATCTCTAGCATCATCGTGCTGAACCTTGTCTTTGAGGACTAGTAAATGAGGGTCATCATACTGTCGCTCCCTAATACGATCGAATAAGGAAGACCGAGAAGCCACGCAAGCTAGGACCCGACTGGGCTGCGAAAGATCCAATCTCACAAACTGACTGGCTAAGGCCTGAACATCCATCCCCATAGGCCTCTCTGAAGCTGGTAGATATGCCAAACTCCCCAAACTCTCCGCCCGACGACTCAAGGCATCAGCCACCACATTGGCCTTGCCCGGGTGATACAGAATAGTAATGTCATAATCTTTCAGCAACTCCAACCACCTCCTCTGGCACAAATTTGGATTCTTTTGCTTGAACAAGTGCCGCAAACTCTGATGGTCAGTATAAATATCAGAAGGCACGCCGTACAAATAATGGTGCCAGATCTTCAAGGAATGAACAATAGCAGCTAACTCAAGGTCGTGGACAGGGTAGTTCTTCTCACATATCTTCAACTGTCTAGACGCGTAGGTAATCACACTACCGCCCTGCATTAACACCGCTCCAAGGCCAACTCGTGAGGCACCACAATAAACTGTATAAGACCCCGACCAGTAGGTAAAATCAAAATTGGGGTTGTAGTCAAAGCTGTCTTGAGCTCTTGAAAGCTCGCCTCATACTCCTATGTCCACTAGAATGGGGCACCCTTCTGGGTCAATCTAGTCATAGGGGCCACAATCGATGAAAATCCCTCTACAAAAAGACGGTAGTAGCCTGCCAAACCAAGGAAACTACGAATCTCTATAGCTGAGGACGGCCTGGGCCAACTCTGCACGACCTCTATCTTCTTTAGATCCACCTGAATGCCCTCACTCGATACCATGTGCCTAAGAATGCCACAGAACTCAACCAAAACTTACATTTTGAGAACTTTGCATATAACTTCTTCTCTCTCAAGGTCTAAAGCACGGTCCTCAGGTGTTTCTCATGATCTTACCGACTCCGAGAATACACTGGAATATCATCAATCACAAACGAGTCGAGATATGGCCTGACACACTATGCATCAAATGCATAAGAGCTGCTGGGGCATTGATCAGCCCAAATGACATGACAAGGGACTCGTAATGACCATACCGAGTCCTGAAGGCAGTCTTCAGGATATCTGGCACCTGAGTCTTCAACTGATGGTAACCTGAGTGTAAGTCAATCTTAGAAAACACATGTGCGCCCTGAAGCTGGTCAAACAGATCATCAATACGAGGCAAAGGATTAACGTTTCTTCATTGTAAGCTTATTCAACTGGCGATAATCGATGCACATACGCGTGGAACCATCCTTCTTCTTCTTCACAAACAAGACGGGAGCACCCCCAATGTGAAACGCTGGGTCAAATAAAACCCTTATCAAGCAATTCCTATAACTGATCCTCCAACTCCTTCAACTCAGGAGGAGCCATACGGTATGGAGGAATGGAAATGGGCTGAGTTCCCGACAACAAATCAATGCCAAAATCAATATCTCTCTCAGGCAGCATGCCCGGGAGATCAGCTGGAAACATATTAGGATAATCCCGTACCACTGGGACCGAATCAATGGAATGGGTATCAATACTGACATCTCTCACATAAACTAAATATGCGGCAAACCCCTTCTCAACCATAAGTTGAGCTTTAATAAAATCTAAAGTACCACTCCACTCAACATGCGGTATACTTGGCATAGCCAGCGTCACGGTCTTGTCATGACAATCAAGAATAGCATAATAGGGTGACAACCAGTCCATGCCCAAAATAATATCAAAATCAACCTTACTGAGTAACAATAAATCTGCTCTGGCCTCGAAACCATGAATAGTAACCAAACATGACCGATAAATGCGGTCCACAACAAGAGAATCCCCTACAGGAGTAGAAACATAAACAGGGAAAACTCAGAAATCCCGAGGTACACCCAAATGCGGAGCAAAATAAGATGACACGTAAAAACAAGTAGAGCCTTGATCGAATAGAATCGGTATACCTCTATAACAAACCATGACAATACCTGTGATGACAGAATCTGAGGAAACAACCTCGGTACGGGTAGGTGGGGTAGCAACTGGGGCTCTAACCATAGTCTGAGAACTCTACGGGGTGCGCTGTGGACGAGAAGTCTGTGAAAGTGCACTCCTCTCGAGTCTAGGGCAATACCTCACCACATGGCATATGTAACCACACTCAAATCAACCTAGCGATTCACGTGGCAGTGGGAACTGTGCGGCACGGGTACTCCAAGACACCTTAACACCTGAAACTCCGTGGGAACTCTAAGATGAAAACTGAGCTGGCTGATCCAAAAAACCTCTACCATGACGTACCCTGCCTCCAAAATATGGACCATTATATCTCCCTGGTCTACGAGGTCTGCTCACTCCTCTATACTCTCCCTCCTGACCTCGTCTGTCCTCTCTCTCCAGGACCCACCTATTCCCTACTCGATGAGAGCTCCTCACCACCCGCTGAACTGGGACCACAAGCAGTATCACCATGACACCTGGAATCTAACCAATGGAAACTCGCTGCTCTGGAGTTGGGGCGGCAAGAGTCTGGGTCCCTCCCCCGATCTGTGAAGTAGTCGGTACAACCTGAATCAACGTACCAAACATGCTTAGGAATTGCGTCAAAGTCTCCTGAAGAATTAGAGTAGTAGTAATCGTGGGCGTGTCAGGTGCCTGAACTACAGATGGATCTGTTGATGGTACCTCGGTGGTAGCTCGCGCAGGTGCTCTCGCTGCACCACGTGCACGTCATCGGCCTCTACCCTGGCACCAGCCTCTGACGGCTATAGTAGGGGGCGCGAGTGCCTAATCATCTCGAGTAGCACGTGTCCTCACCATATGTGAGAGAATAAAAGGCAGAAGTTTAGGATTGTGATGTCAAAAATCTCGCACGACAGGGAATTAAATGAAGTGAAATTTTTTCCTAACGGTTACATAGCCTCTCGTAGATAAGTACAGACGTCTCCGTACCGATCAGTGATACTCTAATAAACCAGCTTGTGTTCTGTGACTCCTATGAACCAAGAGCTCTAATACCAACTTGTCAAGACCATAGTTCGCCCTCCGTGAACATGTCATGATGGCACCTAGTCCCTACGACTAGGTAAGTATAACAATACGGAAATAATATAACTTGCAGAAAACAATGCTGGAAATTGCGAACACTGTAGCTTCGCAAATGCGAAGAAAATGCTGGGAATTTCAAAAATATTGTAGCTGGGCTGGGAATTGCGAAAACACTGTAGCTGGGGCAGAATGTTTAAAAAACATTTCAGTCGCGAAAACACCCCATTTCTCCACCATTTTTAGTCATTTTGAGAGCTTTTGGACGGGGATTGAAGGAAGTTTCAACTAAGATCAATTGGAGGTAAGTTTTATGAGTTAAATACATGATTTTATTGAAGAATCATCCTAGAAATCCATGAAAACATAGCCAAATTATAAGAAAATTAGGGCTTGATATTGAAATTCTAAATTTGGGATTTGAGGGGTCAAATGGACTCCGATTCCTGTGAACTTGGTATGTATAGACTCGTGGCGAGATAAGGAACATTTTGATGTAAAAATTTCTGGATTTCGAGACGTGGGCCCGGGGCTCGGGTTTTGCAAATTTCGTGATTTTTGATATTTTTCGAATCTTTTCGATTGGGTTATATTCCCTTAGCCTATTGTGATGTATTCGTTGTGGTTTTGGCCAGATTCGACGCGCGAGGAGGTCGATACGAAAGGAAAGGGCATCGCGGAGTAGTATTTGGCTGGCTAGAGGTGAGTAATAGATGTAAACGCTGTTCTGAGGGTTTGAAACGCCGGACTTTCACATCGTAACGCTATATTGAGGCGTGAAACACACTCCATGACGAGTGAGGGGTCAGTTACTATTGGGGATCGTGACTTGGTCCATCCCGCGTGATATTTATACTATACTGGTGATTGATACACATACTTTATAGATATTTACTGGGTTGGATGCCATGTTTGGGTCCTTGTGACGACTTGTAAAATCGTTCGGGGATTGACATTACTACTTTAGCATGATTTGCATATCATTTGGTTTTAGTCCAAGGTTTTAAATTCTGTTTTGCAAACTTAGCCATATTTCTATGTTTTAAAAACTCAAATGATATTTTAAATGTTATTTCGGGCTGAGAACTACTGTTTTATAAATGCCCATGGGGCTTATGATGTTTTTTGGACAGATTATGGTTGGCTTGGGCTGTGCGCCACAGCAGTGACTTAAAATAGTGGTAACAATGGCACTGTGTGATGACTTGAAATATTATGGGTGGCTCGGGCTGCGCAGGGCGCAGGAACTTGAAACAATGGTAACAATGGAACTATATGATGTAAATGGGTCAGGTAACAATGACTGACCAGGATTTGATTGAAGCCACGAGATGGCTTGGTATTGCACTTGGGCTGTAGGAGCCCCTCCGGAGTCTGTACACACCCCCAGTGAGCGCCGTCGACGTTAAATGGTTATGGGTGGCTCGGGCTGCACGTCGCAGTGGGTGCTGGAATGTACCATCATATGCATTGCATTGCATTCATGCATTTGCATTTTTAAATGTTGTTCAGCTATTCAGTTCCATACATTGCTGTATATTTGGATTATAGATTACTTTGTGTATTTACTGTTTTTTCTTATCTTTAGACTTTATTTATTTTTATTACTCACTGGGTCGGAGTACTCACTCTACTCCCTGCACCTTGTGTGTAGATTCAGGACATATTCAGACTGAGCGAGCTCTGTCCAGCTTTCCAGAGGCATTCTCCGGGAGTATT
>MU752076.1:28781-45334 GCA_026770625.1 Nicotiana glauca | reverse complement strand
TTAAATGTTGTTAATGATTTTCAAACAAATGGTTTTGAGCTTTATGCTCGGGTTGAGAGTGAAATTGGTCGGGCTTGCCTAGCAGTTGTGTTGGGCGCCATCACGACCCGGGTTTGGGGGTCATGACAAGCCTGCTCTCTCCACTTGATTGCATATTCTCTGAAGCTTTTTGCTAGTTACTTCTTTATGTTGACAAGAGAGGATCGTTCTGGCACTATATCAATATTGTACTGAAATTGTTGGACAAAATCTTGAGCCATGTTGTTCCAAACGCGCCAGTGAGATATGTTTTGATCTATGAACCACTCTAAAGCAATTCCTGTCAAACTTTCCCCAAAATAAGCCATGAGTAATTCTTCTTTGCCCCTTGCTCCCCTCAATTGGTTACAATATCTCTTCAAGTGGGCCACAGGATCACTGTGACCATCATACTTGTCAATCTTAGGGGTCTTGAATCCAGGTGGCAAATGAACATGGGGAAATATGCATAAATCATTGAATGAAACACTCTTGTGGCCTCCCAAATTCTGTATGTTTCTCATGGTTTGTTCCAAACTCTTCATTTTTCTGGTCATTTCCTCTTATTCCATATTCTTGTTGGGCTTTTCGACCTCAACTGGGAACATGTTCTGAGGAGTATGCTTGTATGAATCTAGAACCTTGAAAATCAGTTCTGGAGAGTAATGTTGGGTATCATGAGCATTCAATTGTGGATCATTGTTGAGCTTTTGAGCGAGAGCCGGTTGAGGAGCGGTGAAAGTAGGGACAATGGGTACAGTATGTGGATCATTTCTGAAGGGTGCGACTGGAGGACGTGGAATGGAGGTACTGGGGATAGTGGGGAGGTTAATGCTCAGACTGAATCCAGGTTGGTACAATGGGTTACTTATTATGGAGATAGGCACTTGATTTGCAACTGACACATTATGAAGATTATCCGAAGGCCCCAGGGGTAGTGAGGGCGGTGCCTGTCCATTCACCCAGGCCTGGTACATATCTGCCAATTGTTGTTTCAACACTCTTACTTCTTCAGCCAGTCCCGAACCTTGTTCGACCAATTGTCCACGAACTTCATCATTATCTGACTCATTCTCACTGTTGTTTCCCATTCTACTTTTTCCTTTTGACCTCGTGTTGTAAGGGTGAGTCGCCAGTTTAAACCACAAACCAACCACCTCTGTTTAACCTTATCTCTTTAGAAATAACAAACAACAAACGTGTTAGATTTAGGCATTTTTCAGATATTAATCACACATTGTATGCCATGCACCTAATGCCATTTTCATTTCTAAAATGATTTTGGAAGGCTTCATGCTTCATCTCGGCTTGTTGGTTTATTTCCTTTTGAACTTACTGCTCTTTTATTTTATTTTATTTTATTTTATTTTTTCCATTTTTTTAGATTAATTATGGCTGTGATCGCATCCGATGGGGATTGCCTACTATCATGACGTCGCATGAATCAGACCATCACGTAGTTCTGGAGAAATAATAACAATTCTAATGATTTCTTCTTCTTTTTTTAAATAAATAAAACAAACTAAAATATTTTTCAATTCATTTATTTTAATTTTTTTTATATAGAATGAGAGAAAAGAAAATATATACAAACTGACTCTACTAACTCTAAAGACATAAACATGACTGGAATAAAACAAACTTTGATAATAATAATAAAAAAGGTCTCCAAAATTAAAAATGCGACAAATAAATGAAACTAAGAACTAATGGACTGCACTAAAAATTTAATCTTCAATAGCCTTCTTGCTTAAACTGATATCATCAATGGTTTGCATCTCTTGGCCTCCACTGTCCCCCTAAAGTCTCGTACAAATTCTAAAACACCGTCGACAACTGTGGAACGAGGACACGTGCTTGTTGACCAAATTCCTCATTGTTTAGACAACGATAATCATCATGAACATATGCTGTTTTTTCTGCCAATCGAAGTACCTGCTCTCTAGCTTTCCCCATACTCATGTGATAATTCTGCAACCACATCTGGGTAGTGTTGAGGGCGTGCTCCATCTGAGCCTCACGTCCCTCATATTCTTAAATGCGACGGTTTAACACACCTATCTCAATCATCCTCTGACGCCGCTCTTCCTCAAAATCTGTGTGTTGATGACCCCTCTTCTGCCTTTTTATTTCTTCTATTGTGCATAAAGTTGACTCTTTGAGCGTATCCAGTGGGCCCTTTCTATTTCAAACTGCTCTTTCTGCTGATCAAACTCCAGTTGTTGCTGGTGTGCATCCTCTTCAATGATACTCAAGTCTTCTTGCAACTTATGTATTTCAGCATTTTTGTTCGCCTCAACTCTGCTGACTAAACCAATCGTGTTTGCCAGTTCTTCTTCTAAGCAGGTTGCCTCATTTTTAGCATGCTTTAGATCTTTATCCATGACCCGCAAAACAGATTGATAATCTTCTCAATGTTTAAACGAATATGAGTGACTCCGACTTGATGCTGGGCTTGTTGTTTGGCTATAATCATCTGAGCATGCTCCAATTCCTCTTTCAGCTTTTTTATAGTTCTTTGATTATTTCTCCTCCTGTTCGACCCCTCAGACTTATCTCTAAACGACGAAGGATCATGAAACGAAGTAATATATTTAGGGATCACCTCTTCACGATCTCGGTCCTCTACCATCTCATTGAACTCCGAAACTTTACTTGCATACCAAATTTTCATAATTTCCCCTTCGTCATGAGGTTGATCTTTACCAAAATCATGAGAGAACTTGCTCATATCTCGTGTTGGTGGCACCTCCTATCGTCGTGCAAGCTGGCGCATTACCCGAAATAGAGCATAAGGCTGAACACCATCCAATCCTATAAGTACCAAATAAGAATGGTATGCAGATTCACAAATGACCACTTTTGAGGAAAACCAATCGTAATTCCATGTGATCTGTTTGGCAGATAAAGTAAGAAGTAGTTCTTTCCAGGCGTTAATCCCTTCAGGTAAGTCACATTTGTCAATTCTTTTCTGGTGATCAAAAGTGTGATTGGGCTAGAGCTCACTAAAATTAGAGATCGTAGGATGACTATAAAAATGCTCCAAAAATCATATTTGTAGCAAAATGTTGCAGCCATCAAAGTTTCGTGCGCCCAATTTACATCCAGTTAAAGCACGAAAAATGGAAGAAAGAATCATAAGGACCAAAGTATAATCATTCCCTTTTGAGGTCAGCGCCTCAACTACACCTGCCAACCGGATGTCAATGCGTCCTTCCCTTTCCGAAAAAACTACACGCCCCAAAAAATCAATCATAAATGCAAACCTTCTGTGTATCTTCCATTTCCTTGTCTTCCTTTGATTTCAGTTTTCCCACATTCCTTTCGAAATTGCATTCGAGGCCGTACAAATGAAACAGAAATCCCAACTTAACCCAATTGCCTCCTAAACCTTCATAATATCCATAGTTTATGTTCAAGAGCCTCAGAAACTTACCCTCATTTACATTTTTTGGCACTATGGGTCTCTAGCGGCGAAGATTACGGCCCCACGTCTGGAGATGGGCGATTTCCTCTAAGGTCGGAGTCATCTCACAGTCAGTAAAATGGAACACATTATTTTCAGGATCCCAATACGGAATCAAAGCTTTGATCACATCCCTTATAGGCTTGATTGTCATCATGTGAACCAAATGTCCTAAGTACTTCTTTATTTGGTTTCGTTCATATTCCTTAAAATCTCTCCACCAATCCCACAATAATTGTGGTATCTGATCAACAATAAGAAAATCCAGTATCCCTTCTGACCTGGGCCTCTTTTCAGACTTGCCTCTTTCCCCACTCATAGTGCACCTGTTTATCCAGACACGTGGTTATGTTTTAGTTAAATATACTATTGACACAAAAATTCTAATTTATCGGGTTTGACTCTAAAAAATAAAAACCAAACTGTGGGACTAAAAAAAATTAAATTAGTAATAGTCATTAAAAAAATAAAAGGAACAAATAACTTTTTTTTGTTTTGTAAAAAAAAAAACTACTCCCTCTGTTCCAGTTTACGTGAACCTATTTCCTTTTTGGTCCGTTCCAAAAAGAATGAACCCTTTTTAAATTTGGTAACAATTTAGCTTAAAGTTACAATTCTATCCTTAATGAGAAGCTTTTATAACCACACAAATACTCTGGGCCCCATTTAAAGTTGTTTAGGACCACAAATTCTAAAAGTCTTTATTTTTTCTTAAACTCCGTGCCCAGTCAAACAGGTTCACATAAATTGAAACGGATAGAGTAATAAAAAAATATAACTGGCCTCCCATTTCGCATTTTCGATGCAGATTTCAAGGCTATTTCGACAAAAAAATCGGATGCGAGGGCAAAACTGGTTAAAAATTTGACAAAGGGACTATATTATCATTATTTAAAAAAAAATAAAAAATAATAACTAATAGTCCATAGAAACCTTTTTTTTTTACTCCCTTTTTTTAAGATGTTTATTTAAAATGGGGTTGAACTTGATGAAGGTTGCCTACGTATCTCATATCTGGTAAGAATCAAACCCGCGTAGTTCAGTTAATATAACTAAAAAAAGAAAACTATTTTGAAAATTGTTAGTTTATATACCAAAAACTTTCAAAATTTTATTTAAAAAAAATGATATTTTATGAAAGCTTGGAAATTTCCTCTTTCTTTATCCTTTTTTAATTCTATCCTAAAGCCGGTCAACATTTAAGCTAAGCCTACCAAATAACGTTACATATAGCACATAAATATGAACATGTTGGTCTGAAAAATTGGTACCTATCCTAGACGGGCTCGGCCCCTGTGCCAAGCCTTGCTAAGTTCAATGCACATGATGCAAATAAAGCGTAACCTACTAGGGATATTCATTGCTTGTGGCTTGTTCTTCTAAGTTTTCCAATCCTAAAGGAGATGGTATCTAGACCTGGCTTATCTGGGTGGACAACCCGAGCCGAGGAGCGTCAAGCGTCGCCAGTAGTAGAACAGCACTGGCTAGCTAACGGCTCTCCCGCCTAAACATGTGTGACTAAATCCTTCACCAGAAGCTAGTAGGCTAACTGATTTTATCTCAAGACAGAAGTTTTGTGATGCTGGTAGGCAAACCCAACATAACTACCTATCAGAAGACTCAGAAGGGTGCGAGAGAGGATACAATTTATATCACAGTTCAAATAAATATTAAAGCAGTAAATAAGCGACAAATAGCACATTAGGCTTCCAAACACAATAATATCCAAAACATGATAAAAGCCAAACAAGAATCAATATACAAAGCTCGAATTCTTTAATTACTCCCCAACAGAGTCGACATAGCTGTCACACCTCTTTTTTGCCACACAGCCCTATTACGAGGTTGAGTAGAAGATTTTTTCCAATTGAAGTGACGTTTTGAAAAGGGATTATTTATTATTTAGAGTCGCCACTTGAAATTGAGTTTTGATGTTCCAAGTCACCTTTTATTTGAATCCCTTTCAAAAAGAAGGTTTGACTCTTATTTATGGTCTACGAAAACACAAGACTGAGTAAGAAATTCTGCTGACCGAGAGGAAGGTGTAAGGCACCCCTCGGTCCTGTGGTTCTAGCACGGTCGCTTTTATTGACTAATGTTCGGCTTAAATTATTTCTTGACTATTCTTGTATTTCATTGCTTATGGCTTGTCTATTACCACTTCACTTAATTTATTATATTTTTTATTAACTGTTTTGACCTAGATGCGGTACGCACACGAGGTACTTCTTTGAAATTAAATGTTAAACCAAGGTACGGAATGTACACATGGTTATAACATAATTATTTTTAATTTAATGATGTCAAGACGCGGAATGCACACGTAATCCTTTTATTATTTAAGTATATCAATTCAAGATTCGGGTATGAACACATGGGCTAAGCACTATTTGTTAGTTAGAGAGTCAAGGAGCGGGAATGCACACATCACTATTTTTATTAATTGATATTAACCATGAATCGTGCAAGAACATATGGTTAACTTTTGAAGACGTGCCTAAAATTGCCTAGCATTTTAAATTAGGAAAGAGAATTATCAATAATTAAATTATTAAAATACTTTAATTATAGAAGAATTTTTTTAATTAAATATTAAATATGTGAGTAGCCGTGATGCTAAAAATGGGCCTGCTTTATTGGTTTAATAGAAAATGGCCTAACAAAATTCTGCTTTTGGTCCAAACTTCTTTTTTTATTTTTTTATTTTTTTTTAAGATCCGGTAACACCCAATATCCAGAATGATACATGAATCCAACCTATATTTTGAATGCTACTAATCAATATTTTACTATTGAAATCATATTCTATAATAGTAATGAACTAACAAGAACAGAGACAAGATTGATCACGAAACTAACAAAGACATTAAAATGAGATTAAAACAGGATACAAATAGCACCTCACCAACTAAAGAGTGAAACGTTGGCCTATTCTTATCAAATCTCGTCAGAAACAAATTTACTAAGTACTATTACTCTAAAAAAATTCGCATATTAATTTTGTAAGGCTAGGATAATAACATTGTATTAATCTTATCAAACTCCAATGGCATGACTATTTATAACAAAAAACTTAAGGAAAGCAAAAGGGAGAAAAGAACCTCGACTGTGACTCCCCAACACCGAAACGAACTAACACGACATTCGAACCAAAGACCAAAGACTCGAGCAGCCAATCGGACACCTCGATCGGAAACTAGAATAGTCTTGCAATCTCAGAATATTAGTGCAAGCAAGTAGAAAATGAACCAGCTTTTAGATCCTTTCTTTTGTGTTTTTATTTTCTATTTTTTTTGAAGTTTTTGAATTCCTAAATCTTTGAAAGAAACAAAAATGCAGAATGCTTCTATCTTTTTCGGCCCCCCTTTTCTCTCATGACTTCTATTACTTTTTTTCTTTTTTGTTTTGCTCCTTTTTGCTTCTTTCGTTCTCTACGTTCTTTTTGTTCCGTTTCTTTCTTTTTTGCTTCTTTCTTTTTTTACGTTTTTCTCCCTTTCTCTTTGTGATATATATCCCTTTTATAAAGGGAATGTGGGTGGTATGTGATCATGTGCAAAGGAATTAGAGTAGGAGTAGGAGAATGGGATTGAGAGGAGGAAATTATGGGGGAGAGGGTTGAGGAGATCATGGTGAGTAGTTAGGATAATTTTTTTTGAATCTTTCAAAATTTATCCTTATATTATTATTATTATTTTATTTTTTTTGCTTTTCGTTAAATTTTTTTTCTTTTTGTTTAATAATTTTTACTTATTCTTTATTAATGAAGAAATTAGAAAGTAAAATTCATAGTTAAAAATATTAGTTAGCTACCTTATACTTAAATATTATATACATAAGAAAATTAAATATTTACATTGTAGTTTAAATTATACTAAGAAAAATACTAAAGCTAACTTATTTATTATAATTCTAATTAAAAGAAACCATATATTTTTGTAAATTTTTATTTTCTCGTTACAAATAGAAATATATATAAAAAAAAAATTCATACTCTAAGAATGTTAGTATTTTTGTAGTTTTCTTTTATTAAGATTAGACCTTAAAGAGATATTTATACTAAAATAGTATAGAATGTGGGTGTGGTCAAAAATTAGTTGTTCACAGGCACTGGAGGCTCTTCACTATGAATTTCTGCATACCAAGTGTGGTAAGCCAGAAGAACACCCTTTGTTGCCATCCTTTGAAGTTGGTTCCACAAAATTTCCCTGATTTCTCAGCCGGAGGAACAGCAGTGCGGCTTGACGAGGCTATCATCGTTGCACCAACAGTCGCAGAATGATTTCCATTTTCATTTACCATTTCTTACTGTCAACAACAGAAGAAATCAATTAATGGCAAAACCAAAACAGTAAATAATATTGTAATCAATAAATAGTACGTAAAAACAACTAATGTTTTTATACACTGTTTTACAGAAAAATGATGAAGTTTTTATGTTCTTCAAATCATTTTCTGAATTTCAATAGTCTGATGAAGTTTTTATATCTTCAAACCAGAATAGTAAAATCCAAAAAGAATACAGAATATAATAAATATAATTTTCTTAAGATTGTTATTTATCTGTATGTTGTAAGTAAATAAAACAGTAATCTTTCTGAAAAATAAAACAGAAAGTTAATAGAAACAATTCTGAAAAATAATATTCGAACTTCAAAATAATTTTTGAAACGTTGAAGGAACAAATCGAGCCCATTGAATACACAGTGTGTCCTTAAGGAAATTATTCCCCTCAAGTACCCGAGGTTATAGAATATATCCTCCCATCATAGAACGATTTAACTCACCGGAGTGTTGGTACCAAAAACGCCGATGATCAACGAACCACTCGATGGCAGCAAAACACACTGGAATTTTAGTGCAGAAGAAGAAGAAGATAATCAGAAAATTTCGTAAGTAAATATCTGGGATTTGAAGGTATATTTATAGCCAACTTGGTGCTATTTCTGAAGAGGTATGCAACCTTTCAGAACAGTCATAGCTGTTGGAACAGGTGTGACACTATGTCAGAACAGCTATGGCTGTTCAAAATATTGCGGGAAATATAAAACGGATTTAAAATAATCCGGGAAAGAAAAACGGGCCGGACCGAACCGGGTTGCGGGTCATGGGTTATTTCAGATTGAATTTTCTTTAATTAATTTAAATAATTAATTAAATATTTGAAAAAAATTTTGTCCAAAAAGATTAATCAATCAATCAAATCCGAAGCCGAGCGACGACAACGACGGCGCGAGGCTTGCCTTCTTCTTAGCTATTTAAGAGCTAAAAGATGAGCTTCTCTTTATATACACAAAGATTTTCTTTCCTTGTACCAATGAAGGACAAAGTGCATAAGTGAAATGAACTCATTCAAAATTTCACTTCCCTCCATTTCTTTTCCCACCATTTTCCATTCACACCTCTTTTGTTATTATTTATTAATAACAAACCCAACAATAGGTTGGATACAGAACTTGTACATATAGGTTTATAGAATAATTTAGATAAATAGATTTAGACTCTTGTAGCTACCTGCTACTACCTGGGTATATCTGCCAGGGGAGTTAGCTAACGGAAAAATTTTAAGTTTTGTTCTGGTTTTGTAAGTTTTTGTTCTGGTGATGATGAATCAAAATTTTCTTCCACCAAAAAAGACTTGACAATCATGTAACCAAGAAACATTAGGATAAAATTCCATTATAGATAGCCAAATGCATTCAAAGCACCAGCAAATACATACTTCCACTATAAATAAATGGTATTCACTGATATATCGCATCCTCATACGTTATAATGTTATAAGATTATTGTAACCCGGGCTAGCAGAACCAGAATTAATAGAGGTTAAATAACAAATCTTAAATTTCAAACAAATTAAACTAAAAAGTCTTACATGTTACTAATAACTTGTAAATACTGGCCAATTATACCAAGGACAGGAGAACGATTTAAGCCTTTGATTCAGTGGCAGAAGTCAAGGTTAATGGGCGAAAACCATGATCAAGACTGGCTTTATATGCTTTCTCAATATCAAACATCTTGTCCCCACACTCGTGCTCATTCCATCCTTCCAATGCGTGTAAAATCCCAGCTATTCTCCATGCACTCATAACTCTTCTCGGAAGCCAATTCTAGCGTTACAACAAATATAGAACAAAATATTGATATAGTAGAAAAAGATTCAAATAATGAACAACAATAAAGCGGACTACCAAAAAACACAAGGTTATTTTCTTCTCATCTGTTTAAGTGCCCTTGGTGCACGATATCTGTGCTGGTGTGAGATGGTAAAATATATCTGGTGGAATAGTTGAGATACGCGCATGCTAGCGGCCCGGACACCACTGTTTTCAAAAATAAAAAAGTAAAGGAGAGATCAAGTTTAAACTATTTCCAACCTCACAAGAGTCAACATTTTCAAGATGCTTGGGAGCGATCATGGCCGGGGTGTGGAAGTAGAAGCAATCTTTGCGAGCTTTCCTTGGTGAGAATTGTGAGAATGGAATGAACAATGTTCCTTTTGGTGCCTTCAATTGTTGTTCTTCACTCAATCCATCCCCTACTACCCATATCTATAAAACAAGAGTTGAGTTAATTATATATAAACATATCATTTCAGAGGTGAGGAGTCACCGCTGGACAAACCAATCTTGGCATGTTAGCTGAAGATTAGAGGTGGCAAAATCAACTCATACTTTAGTAATATGTCCAACTAAACTAAATTTAAATGACTAATTTGTTGACTGTTGATCCGACTGATTGACCTCGAAATAATCTATTAAGCCATTGGAAGCATAGTGTAATCAACGGATCAAATACAACCAAAATTCAGACGTACAAAATTAAATTTGAAGATTGAAAACTATGTAAAACTTGAAGAATTTAAGCTAAGGATTTGAGAAAAATGCATTAACTTTCATATTTTGTTTTTCAAAAAGCAAAATAAAAAGTGAGAGGAAGTTCGTTCACGTAGAGCGTTGGGTTATGACCCGATGACCAATTTGGTCCAAACGAAATTAAAATAATTGGGTCATGGTCTCTCTTAACCCGCATAAGTTTGACTCAACCGAATGGATGATCAAAGTACAAGATTGAAAACAATGAATTCCATTGTTAATTTGTTTATACATACCTTTGAAATGTAAGTTGTTGAAGTGACCAGATTAGGGGTAAGCCTTGCTTTAAGCATGTTGTAATCATTCTCACACAATGTAATAACCTATAACAATTAATAAGTGAAACGGAAGTTGTTGGAGAAAATTAATTATACAATTTATTGACTGAATATTAATGATACCTGAATTCCATCTTTGCACAAAGCTAGGGCAATGGAATAAGCCACTTTTGATAAATGGCCACCAAGAATCACTTGAGTAGTTCCTTTAGGAATTGAGTTTAGAACCACAGCAACTGCTAGGCTACTTCCATCAACCAACTTCACTTTAAGTTCTGGATTCCTTTTTATGTATTGTTCACCATTCATATTTAGTAGCTCCTATCAAATTTCAATGTACAAATGCATTAGCTCAAGTAAATCATGACTTTCTCTGACCAATATTTAGTGAATTAGCTGCAGATTATGGAATATCAGAGAATAGATTATTTTCTGATGATAGACAATTGATAACAGCTAACAAAATTTTAAGTGCAAACAAGCATCATTTGAATGAGTTTAAGTTTTTTCCCACTATTCAGGCAATCAGGGCACTGATAAGATAATTACATGTAAATCCTCATAATAAATATTACGGCAAAGGGTTAAAAATGTCCCTAAACTATTGGAAAATATTTAAAAATATCTTTCATCCATCTATTGTACTAAAAATACCCCTTCATTCACTTTTTTTATTCACTTATGTCTTTTGACCGTTAGGTCAATGCTGAATTAAAAAAATTATTATTTAAATTCCACATGTCAACTTCTTATTGGTCGAAATTAAAACATCTAACCTATTAAAAAGACCTACCCATATCTACCAGTTTTTCGGACCAACCCACCCCAAACATTGACCCGACCCCAATAAAATGTTCTACTAAAAAAAGACGCCCCACTTTC
Organism: Nicotiana glauca; assembly: GCA_026770625.1. Taxonomy (NCBI): domain Eukaryota; kingdom Viridiplantae; phylum Streptophyta; class Magnoliopsida; order Solanales; family Solanaceae; genus Nicotiana; species Nicotiana glauca. The sequence goes on along the minus strand of MU752076.1, from coordinate 33,815 downwards.
ATCTAACTTTGTGATGTCCGTGCATCAAGTACTTCTATTTTTTTTATAATCGTGATGTCCGGATTAGCTTATACGCACCTCGACTAACATTAAGTACTTCTTAAAAACTAATTAGAACACAAGGGCATGACTTCAATATATCGCTGATTATAATCTCAAGTAAACTTAGCTAATCAAAATAAAACCAAGACCAGATAATTACACTTCCACATCGCAACAATTACGAAAAAATCGTTAACGCCGAAACGTTATACTCCAGGGATAAGTGACGTGTCCTGTAACCTAGCAATCAAAGTTTTTCCAGAAACTTCTAATGAATTTTTCCAAAGAAAAAATAATGATTTGAACGAGTTTAATTGCAGTTCTATAAAAAAAAAGTCAAGTCATCAAACTTTCTCTGTTACTAGTATTTTTTTTCCATTCACTATTCAAAAATTCACTATCAGTATTGACTATCACGAAGAATACGATCATTTCAAACCACTGAACTAAAACAAAATTACTAGAAAAATAAAACTATACTTCCCCGTGAAGAAATTGTGGTTGGGAAGTGGGACATCTTTTTCTTAGTTGAACTTTTTGTTCGGGTCGGTTTAGTATTAGGGGCAGATTAGTCCGAAAACGGGTAGATACGGGTAGGTCTTTCAAATAGGTTAGATGTTTTAATTTTGTCCAATAAAAAGTTATTACGTGGAATTAAAATAATAATTATTTTTAATTCAGCATTGACCTAACGGTCAAAGGGCATAAGTGAGCAAAAAAAGTGGATTGAGGGTATTTTTAGCCCAATATGTGGATGAAGGTTATTTTTAAACCTTTTTCAATAGTTTAGGGATATTTTTAACCATTTTTCGTAAATATTAAGTAATAACTTGATAAAAATAATAAGTAACCTGCTATCACATGTTACATTTATTGAAAGGGAGAAATTTAAAAATGGTCAAATTTACTAGTGGTCACTCAAATATAGCCATAGTTTTAAAAGTAATCGAAATATAGCCATTTTTCATATAAAGATAAATCTGAACGAAAATACTATTCAAAATCCAAAAAAATACTCCAGTATAATATACTGAAATTCAAGTATAATATACTGGATTTCCAGTATAATATGCCGGTCCAGCATAATATACTGGAGATTGGAACACCGGTGCTCCAATATCCAGTATATTATACTAGAACTTTCCGCGTGTTGGAGTTCCAGCATAATATGCTGGAAGTTCATACACAGGTACACCGATTCCAATATATTATGCTGAAACTTTTCGTATTGCAGCAAAATAGTGTCTATTTTTCAATAGCTTTGCAAACGCTAGCTATTTTTGAATGGCCAGTCCGAAAACTGGCTAGGCCATACTATTTTAACTTATTGAAAGCGTAGAAAAATCAATATAACTTAAATTCCATTTGAATCATTGACTTATTTTTTAATTTACCTGATTTAAAAGTCCTAGAGTCAAAACCTTTACGCCTTTTTGATCTGCTTCTATGATAGCTTTCTCCATCAAATTGCTAATAGCCTCTCTTTGCCGTGGCATAAAGTACTGCAACAAAATCAAGGAAAATGCAACAAATTTACCTGTAGTCGAATTTATGGTATATATGTTTAAAACCTCAAGTTCCAAATGTCCTTTTTAAAACAAAGATATATAAATGAAATAAAAGGATTATGCAGTGCAAATTATACCTGTACGCGATATTTTGGGACGATCCAAGTTTGCAATTTGATATTCTTGAATATGTTTCTTTCAACAATAAATGCATGGCCATAAAACCATGTAACCATCGTAGACCACAAAGTGAATGGCCACATTATTGGAAAATACCATTTTGAGGTGTGAGGTTGTGAGGCCAAGGATGCAAATCCTAGGCGGAGATGGTAGATGGATTCTGCAGTTGTTAGATGTGTCAAGTGCACCACGTCGGGCGATTCGCCTACTCTCTCAAGTGATTTTTCATATAATGTATCTGAGGATTTGTCCAATGTGTTGTAAATATAGTCATACATTGGCATGAAAAGTGAGTAATTTGTTCTAAATTGAGTGTGATGCAGTGAGTGGTACCTGTGTCATCAAAGAATTGAATTCATTCTGTGAAAATTGAAATTCTTCTAAGCTAAGAATTTTTTTGTACCTATCTAGCAAATCTTCAATAGAATTTTTTGTTGTTGGTATGGGCTAATCCAATCTATGCTTTTTCTGGTTTAACTATCGGGTATCTAATATTCATTAGTCGAACTAATTAGGATTTATGCCACGTAGGGTTCATTAAAGTAGGAATGCTTCCTCCGGAAAGTTTCTCCATTCCTACTGCTCTAAATAGCTATGAGTAACAATTTTACCTTTAAATGTGTTCAACTCAAATCTTGGGGTCTCATAACCGTGGAGAGAACGTAATGTTCATGGAAATAACTCGTGAAAAGATTACAACTTTTTGCACTGTACTTGCGTTTATCTTAACCATTTCTACATGTCTTTGCTTCGATTGTATGCGTCATCCCGGCTTATTTTGCTTTCTTTATTCGTTTTTATTTTAGTGGCGATCGAATCTTATATAGATTGCCTACGTATCATCTCCCCGCATGAATCAGACCGAGCGTAGTTCTGGCATAAAATAAAGACACAAAAAGTTTTGGAATCTTTTATTTTATTACCAAACATCGTTATTACAAACCACCCCAAAAAGAAAAACAAAAAATGTAGATTTCAAACTATTAACATGGTTTGCTATGAGAAGAGAACAGATGGAAGACAACAGACTCTTTAAAACAACAAGTAAAAACTTGAAACTAGGGGTACATTAAAGCTTTGAATTTTGGTGCCCGCGAGGCATCATTCGGCCTTTCCGCGGGCTTAAATAACTCGTGAAAAGATTACAACTTTTTGTACTGTACTTGCGTTTATCTTAAATTTCAAAATTTAATATGGAGTATTATATTTTCTCATTCTTAGTTAGAGATAAGAGAGTTCATTTGTTTGCACAAATAGTTTTTAACAGAACATTAAACACTAGGCGTCAAATATTAACCAAGAGCGTGCTACCTAAACAATACATTTAAATTTTGAAAACTCTCATCAATTGAAAGGCATAGAGAATTTTAACATCAGATTTCCAAAAAAGAAATTCTTACAAATACATTTTCAAGGTGATCCAAATGATAAGGGATAAAATAAATGAGTATAACGCAGCTGGAAAGAATGTGTCGGTATCACCTTATCCATGAATTGATGCACGACAAGCATTCATTAATTCATGAAGATTAGGTGGTATCAACAAGATAACAAATTCCTTCCACCTTCATTATATTCTATTATTTTTTTTCACCTTATCATTTGGACCACCATGAATGTATGTAAGGATTTTTTTTCTTTCATAATGTTTGTATTGAAATTTTGTATGATGAAATGAAAAGTATTTTTTTTAAGAGAACGTTGGATAGTTTGATTGGTTTTTGGGAAATTTGGGGGGAAGGGGGGTGGTTTCTTTGCATGAGTGTTTCGAGCTAAGAAGATTCACGTTATGCCTAGACTCAGCACGCACTGAGGTTTGCCCCTGCCTAATCGGGATTTGTCTAAACTCAGTTGAACTCTAACCTACCATCGCTCTGATACCATCTCTAACAGCCCAGCCCGTTAGTAATGTGCTTAGTCTCTCACGGGTTTAAAATGCGCTACTAGAATCTAAGGTTTATTAACTTATATACCCAACATCCATCTTGTGTTTTGCCGATGTGAGATTCTGTCTAAAGTATTGGGGTGTTACATTCACATTAAAATGGTTTCTTCACCGTTCTTTTCACGACATGAATTCTAACTGCATTATGAGCAATAAGATTCTTGAAACCCTGAAAGAGTTCTATTGGAACTCTGCTTAGGTACGATCAAATTACACTATTAACTTGACCCATTATTTTGAATTGGAGGAGAACTAGGTAGAAGCAAGATGTTAAAGATTGGTACGTAATTGGTGTTTGATAAAAGTAAAGATAGAAGGTTAAGAGACTTACGAGGGCGTATACATCAAGTACTTGAGAGGTGGAAAGACAGAGAAAATCCACTTAGGAATAAGTTCAAAGTTGCAGTGTCCCAAGTTGTTCATGAAATCAATGTAAGTGATGTAACCCCCAAGTGCCACTATAGAAGCTGTCCCGGTAAGTATTGCTGTGAGCATTGGGATGGCAAACAGCGCGAAATACGCTACATGCTCCGCAAATGGATGAATCACGGCTGCCAAAAAGAAGAATATTTATCAAACACATAGCTAACTAAATTACTACTAGTAATATGATTTGCATTTAAGATATGTGCTGTAACCGTTTAAAGATTTTTATACCTTCAAGTTTTATATGTAATAGCAGGTTCAAGGACGAATGCATGACTTTTCTTAAGCGTGCCAATATACTTGAATAAATTAACAAATGAATAAATCACTATAATGATAGGCAATAACTTTGAATGCAGCCCGCTAATGCAAAATTGGGCAATCCAATGATCAAGCACACTTAGTTACAGCAAGGGTAAATTGGCAGATGCATTAACAAAAGAAGGAGCCAAGAAAAAGATTTTTGGAAGGCCAGCAATGCCGATAGTTCCTCCTGTGTATATTAATGACGTTTTTTGGACAGACATCCTAAGAACTACACATCAAAGACTAATTTTAACTTGTAATATTACTAGCACTGAAACTTTTGATACTCTATTTTGACTGGGGATAAAAGTCACCAAAGGGCATGTATTAATGCAAACGCTTAATTTAAAAAAAAAAAAGAGAGAGAGAGAGACAAGCAATAACATATTTTATAATTATACCAAATAATTTATTTTGTATATTATCTATATATACATATTTAGTAAAATATTTCGACGAAGAGGTGTCACGTGACACTGCTTGATGCAAGGTGTATCCATCCCTAAGCAGGTTATGTTGAAGTTTCGCAAAACTCCCACATCGGTGGGAGACTTCATTTGGGGGAGGATTTCTCCCTATAAAAGAAGGCCTAATGTTTAGGATTTAAACACACCTCTCATTTGCCTT
>MDKF010730945.1:0-28831 GCA_026770625.1 Nicotiana glauca | reverse complement strand
AGTACTCCTTAGTAGTCCGTGAGTAGTGACACCAGATACTGGGTAGAGGTGTATTTTGAAACTTCCGTATTTTTTTTATCGTTTGTTAAAACTAAAGTCTTCCGCACTTATTTAATTATTGTTAGAATAGTATGTTGTTGAGGGTAGATAAAGAAATGTTGTATCGTTTGGCTGGCCTAGCTACGTTAGTAGACGCCATCACGACGCCCGATGGTGGGATAAATCCGGGTCGTGACATTCAATTTTCAACCCTTCATCAAGGTGATGGCGCAAGAAAATCAAGGCCTTAGCACAGTCTTGGGTAGTTGCTTTATCTTTATCTTTAATAGCGTCTCCAAGACCCATGGCATCTAAATGGATTTCAGCATCCAATACCCATGTCATATAGTCCCTGCCCGAAATTTCAACGGCAAACAAACTTTCTCTTCATAATATCAGACATAATTTTAAAAAATACAAATTTAAGAAAAATTATACCTTAATTTTGTCAAAGATCTTCTTGAGATAGTAGAGTTTCGTGTTGATAACGTGTTATGAAATATAACTCAAAGTAATAAAGTGGAACAAGGAAATAAAATAAACTAAGAGATGTAGAGAGAAAGAGAGGAAGAGAGATTCTTATTTCTTTTTCAATTGTGTGTATTTTTCTATTTATTACAAGGTCTTTATATAGGCATAAAAGCGAAGAAAATATGTCATGTAATATATGGTTAACAATTAACAAGACGAAGAGTAGACGTCCAATTTTAGTTCTCGAGGATATTTGAAGGCACTAGACAGAAACAGTAGTGTCGGACCGTTAGTTGAGCCCAAGGAAGTTAAATTAGGCAGTTGAACTTGGAAGAGAAGAGAGCTGCCGGAGCTGAGTTGAATTTTACCGCAAAATATATTGAAACTTAATTTGTTATTGGCGATGAACCTCTACGGTAATTACTCATTTCTGGACTTGGGATTTAATGATCCCACTTTCATCGAATCCCTTTCGCTTTCTCGCACTTCGTCGATTGTCGACGACGATGAATTACAGCCGGCGAGGATTTCTTCGTTGCTTGACAAAGCTAGCGAAAGTCTAAGGAGTCCACCTAAGCACCGACACGACGGCACCTCGCCGCTTCCGTTAGGGATGGATTGGAGTCCTCCCCCTCGCGTTTGGGTAAACAAATCTCCGTTTTCCTCTTCGTCAGCTTTGTTTCTGTTTGTTCTCGATATGCGTATTGATTTGCAGTAATAACTAATGAGTTCGTGATGGAGTTTCGTGTAGGTTCCTGGCTATATATGATTATGTTATTATCTAGGAACATAATGTTGGTTAAATGAAAACTTTAGCTGGTCTGCAGTAGCATATACATGTTTTTTTCTAGTTGCTTAAGGAAAGTTAAATCCTTCTTGGCACCAGTGTGAAATTAATGATATCCTTGAACTGCATACCATAGAAACAGCAAAAGTCACTAAAGTTTATTTAACTTATTTCTTAAGAGAAGTGAGTTGCCAGGATTATGGATAAAGACACTGAGTTATCCAGACAATATAAAGACACTGTTTCAGCCTTATTGATGAGTATCTATGCGTGTTAATTTGCACATTGAGGCAAAAGTGTGATCCACTAGGTTTTCTCTAAGCAGTAGGTCAATGCTAAAATCTTTCGGAAATCATTAGCTCCTTCAAACCTGGACAAACTGTTGTTAGCTTGCTCTGTCATATTTGAAGATTCTATTGGCAGTTTAATCTGATTTGGAGTTTGTCTAATCTTCTGCTAATACATATGGGTCCCTGATTAGTTGTGAAGATAAGCTTGAAGTGATTGTCATAGACATTTGGTTTAATTTGGTATAAGAACTTTCATTTCTTCTTCAAATGAGTGCTCACGTATTTTACACAGGATGGACATGATACCATTTGGCCACATGATTCTCATACAGGATGGAGTTACTGTGCCACTATTCCTTCTTGGACTATCTTGTCACGCCCCAGAGGTTCAGCTACTGTAGTGGTATTTCCCTGTGAACTTTTTGAGTCAGGTTCTTTAATGCATTGAGCACTTAAAAAGGAGTAAGCTATATTAGCATTCAAAATTGGCTGTTATTTCCATCCAGGATTGGAGTTTAACTTGAAGATCTTTAGGTGCTTTCTTTTTCTTTTTAATGGTGAGCTGTACCTGGTCAAATGGGGGATTACCATAGTGTATTTTCTTTCAGGAACTAAAAGAAACTCCGTAATAACTTGAACAACTTATAGTTTCTTGTTTGAGATATTGACATTCGAATTGGGATAGTTGTACAGGGTTCAAATTGGTATACAATCACCTGATGGGTTCACAACCATGCGAGAGATACTACGAAGATTTAGTGATTTCTTAAAGCTATCTTCAGAGGTAAGCTAGTTTCTTTGAGATCCTGCATAGTGTAACAAGTAGGATAATATTTCTACCCTCTATTTGTGCATCTATGGCTTCATTAAGAATTGCTTGGTTATTGGACTAAATCTCCATACTTTCTAGATATGGTATTAGTCGACCCACTTGATCACTTAAAATTGTAGTTTCACACCTCTCATTTGTTGCAGCTGAAGAAAGAATTCCAGAAGAAAAAGTTGCCCCCCGCTCCTTCAAAGGGGCTTCTGAGAATGCAAAGCAATGCGCTTTTGGAAGAAGTTAGTAACATCTGTCGTTCTCTTTTAATTTTTTAAAAATATAGTTGCATGATGACATCAATCCTAACCTGAAAATTGTTCTTGAGGAATGAGCTGGTATTAGGTGGTTCTTTAATGTGGAATAAATCTTGGTATGTGCTCAAGCTGGTTTGATCTCAGCGTAGGTGTTTATTGGAGGATTGGATGACGAAAGTATTGTCTGACATCGAATTATCAAGAAGTGCTCGCATAGGGATCTTTCTTGAGCTTGAAGCAGCTGCAAGGTCATGTAGGTGTCTCCTTGCTCAAGTCTTGTGCTTTTTTGCTTGTACTTTCACCAAACAGTTGAAAGTTGTGTAATCAACCAGTACGCTATGATTTATCAACCAGATCTTTGTTGAATTGATGTAAACCTTTTTTTCTTTTCTTTTATGAACTTCTCAGCATTCAATGAATTGAATCAGAACGCTGCAGATGTGAATTCATCCATCAGCGTAGTTCCATCGATCCAATTCTCAAATAGTTCAGATGTTTCTTTGCTTGCTGGTCAATCATCATTTGCTTCTGATTGCGGCAATGATTCTGCTTATGGGACCCCTGAGCTGGGATCACCAACAGAGGGCATGAGCAGGTTCCGTGAACTTGACAGCTCAGCATTTTACCAGGGTTTCACCCCTTCAGTTGAAGCAATTTCTGAAGTTTCCAGGTTAAAACATGGTGATAGCAAGCCAGCAAAATATTCTGAACAAGGGAACCAGGAGAATAGTTTGAAAATGCCTTACACAGGAGATAACGCTGATGTTTCCGCCAAGAGAATCATAGATAATGCTCAAGTCGTATGCAAGGATGAGATGGAGCTTTTCTCCGGGAGAGAAAATCTTACAGCTTTTGGCCATGATAAACAGACTCTTAAAACTGACATTTCTTCAGAAAGAATCTCTGACCTCTCAAATTTCCTGAAGCTTGAAGCATTGAGGAATACCTCATATGACTCGGCTGAAGGTGCTGAACTTTTAGAAGGACTAAATGCACCGGCAAGCTCCGACTCACAGTTCTCCGGCCACTTAAAAGTTGTTATTCAATTGGAAGACCAAACTAAAATGAATAGGATTCTTAGTGCTATGCAACTGAGGCTAGCCACAGCAAAAACTGACATGGAAGATCTCCTGATGAGACTGAATCAAGAACATGCTGTAAGACAGTATCTTGCCACAAAGGTGTGATTCTTAGTCCAAAATTCTACAATTTAGACATGCAACATTATATTTTTTTTTCTCTAATCCAGTTATCTTAGCTGTTCAAACCATGTAGTATGTAGAATTGTGAGATTAAGATATATTACTTTGGATAATAAGCGACCGAGTATATTGTCATACATTACTCAGCAAATTCTCTTTTGCTTACTGCAGTGATGCATCACGAGATGTCCTCTGTTTGCCCTTTTCTTATATCAATATTGGAAATTTCAGTTAATTCTTTTAAAGTTTCCAGAAAAACAATTGGTTCCAACAATGCCCCAGAAAAGCCAGTCTTCCCAACTTTTTATCTTCTGCCATTCCTCTCCTGTAATATCCTTCCCTAGTGACAAGCTCTACATGCTCGTGACTTTTTCCTCCTTGCCATGCCACCACTCTTTCCTCACTGTAAGGAGAGCTTCATTCAGATATTTCCTTACGTAATATGCCGCACTTCCCTCTTCCTCCTTATTCCATCCTAAGTATAGGTGGACAATAGGAAATAAGGTTATGAAAGGGCCAGGTAACTTTAACAGATATAATTAGCAAATCTGTAACACTTAGAAGCTTATCTCAATCTGTAGACCCATACTTATTTTAACGGCTTACTTCTCTATTTGATTTGTGGGAGTTATGTTACTCCTGGCTTCTCTATTTTGTGTTACGATAATGATGCTATGAATGTACCATCTGGTTGGTCTTTGACAGGTTAAAGATTTGGAAATTGAGCTTGAATCTCTAAAACAGAGTGGCAAAGAGAACCTGCAGCAAGCAATTCAAATGGAGAGGGAAAAATTTACTCACATGCTGTGGGATATGGAGGAACTTAGAAGAAAGTGTGTGGAGATGGAATTGAACCTGACGTCTGAACAGGTATACTGTCACTCTCTTCTATTACAAAATGGAATATTTCTTCTATATCTTGGACAATGAGCAAGTTCCTCTTGAAAATTGTTAAGACTGACAAGGTTCAAATGGAATCAACTCAAAGAATCACAATACAAGAGAATGAAAGACTGTACGAAGAGTTGAATGCTGCTCAACAGCAGATCAATAGCTTGCGGAAACACCATTTGGAGTCGGAGTCAAAGTCCAAAGCAGAGGTCAAACTTTTAATCAAGGAGATTAAATCTCTAAGAACTTCCCAGACAGAACAGAAGCAAGAGCTCTGCAAATTGGCAAAACAGAAGGCAGAAGTAGAAGTAATTATTCACTTGATCAGTTCTTTACTAATGCATAGTCATTCTCTAAATGAGCTGGATGAGTAAAAGTGTAGTTGATTTGTTTTGTTTTTAAGGTGAAACCAAGGTTTTTTATGTGCTTTTCACATTCTCTTCCGGTGGGGGAGGGTGAGGTTGTAAATTTTTCTTCAAACAACCATCCGTTACTTCAATAAGCTGTGCTTATGATAATGTTGCTTTCTTTCAGAGGATTCTACAGGAGGAAAGGCAAATTAGGGAATGTGCTAATGCTGCAAATATTAAGCTGCTGCATGAGTGTGAAATTGTTCGCAGTAGACTTGAGGAATGCAGCGTCAGTTTCCTCATCGAGGAAGAAAATAAACTGGTCCTGGAGGCATCTAGCCCTTCTGATGCCATTGATATACTGTCAACGTCTGATAATCGAATAGGTCTACTTCTTGCTGAGGTATGTCTCTTTCCTTTGTGTGTTTACCTTTGAGTTACTCTTGGTGGCTTTTCCTAAATGCTCCAAATTGTATACCATTTTCTCTAACAGAAGTACTCTACATACAATTTGTGTTCTACTTATCAAAAAAACCATAGTACATTTTATGTTCTACTCAGATGCTTGAGATCAATTACGTCTCTTCTTAAGGTATAGATAGACATCCCAAGCATCTCAAGCAAAAGGGGAAATGAATACGAAGGAATTGATTTCCTGCCGTAAACGGTATTGATTGAACAATTGGAGTAGGTTATAAACATTTCTTTTGCAGCTTGTGTGTACTGAGCGTTTTTTTTAACTGGGTTATATGAGATAGTATCATAGTATTATATCGTGTAGAGCCATTGTTATGTTGACCTACCAAATTAGCAATATGAATGTCTGAGATCCAGCCCTATGTGGATGTCTATCAGAATTGACGAGCTATCATAAAGTAATGTGTAACATAATTGAGTTATATCTACTTGTACCTTGTGTTGGTTGGCTGAGTCGTCATGATAATGAGAGAAAAGCTACATGTTCAGTCTTTCAACTTACACGGCTGGCGTACACAAATAGTCCTCAAAGTGGATAGTCTTGAATCCCCTCCCCACTCCCCCCACCCCCACCCCCCCAAACCCCACTTGCCCCATGGGCAGAACTTCAAGTGTAAGGGGGGAAGCGTAGATCAACATTTAAAGACCACACCAGGAGGTATCATATTTCTGCAATTTTGCTTTATCTTTTCTTGACTTAAACAGGCCCAGCTGCTTGCAGAAGATGTTGAAAGTACTATTGCTAGTAGAAATCTTGATGGAGGTTATTCAAGGACAGCAGTGGATGAATTGAGGAAACAGCTAGCTGATGTTTACGTTGACAATGCCAAATTGAGGAAACAGATGAACTCTGTCATTCGCTATGCACTTCAAACAGCTAATAGATTGAAGGACAATGAAGAAGAAAGCCCTCCAACAAAGACAGCTCTTACGAAGTTTTTAGAGGGATAGTTTATAAAATGCAACATACGTACCTATAACATGTAAATAAGCTTGTTTAAATTCTCCTCCTTTCTCTTCTTCTCTAATAACCTTGTATATATGGCTTACTCCTTCCCATCATGTAATCCTGACTAATTGGAAAATTGCAATTGAAGATTTAAGTTTGAAATAAGCTTTCAAATGTGCTGCTACAACCCAAGAACGCAGATAACAACCAGTATTTGTGGAAGGCCGGTGATTTTTCATGTTACGTATAATTGTACTGTATAAGTGGCTATTGAAATGCTTTACCACGCTCTGCAATAGAAGTTCGTGCCACTCTTGGAAATTCAAGAGCTTCACGCCTTCTCTACCAGGTGCAGCCCTATACACGTACGTACAGCTCTCAACTCTCAACGACGAATGTCATCAAGCTTACTGAAAATTTACAACAGAGCCCTAAGCTTTAATAGCACTAAACGAGTTGAAGCTGCTCAAAAGGATGACTAACACGCCACCCTCCATGAGAAAGTGCTTTGAAAAGATCGCACTTATAAAAGTGGATCATCAAAATCAAGCAGTATAACAAAATTATACCACATTTCATCATTCTAAATCAACCAAATTCACCAAATACATCTGATTCCAACAAATTCCAAAGATAGGGAATGGCAGCTCTGGTTATATTCTTTACTACCAATCATGGATTGACAATGTAACTTCCCTATATATTTAACTGGTAAAACTGTACGTTGATTGTGATCACATTATTACTCTCCACCACCAAACATACCCATCATGTCCTTCGCGGAACCCATTTGTTTCATCAAGGTCTGTAGACCACCCATACCACCTATTTGTTTCAACATCTGAGGGGGAAGAACTTTGCTCATGTTTTGTGCATTCATGTTTCGGGACAAGGAACTCATCTCTCCCTTCTTTGGAATCTTAAGCCCCTTCATCTTGCTGCATATCTTGGCAAGTCGTTTGTATTCTTCCAACATCTCCATCACCTCCTGTACTAGGCGGCCAGATCCCCTAGCTATACGCATGATTCGAGATTCAGTCATAAGCTTTGGGTTGGTACTGTCCAATTCTGCAATTATGTTATCATTTTCAAATGAGAAGGTTACACATTACTCTAACGAGCTTAACTCTGAATCAATAAAATGTAGCTCACTTGCCTTCATTAGTCATGGAGTCCATCATTGTCATATACCGCTTAATTTTTGCCTGACTTTCCTTTTCGCGACCTTTTGGCATCATCTCTGCACTAAATCCGGGAAGCATTGAAAAAACCTACACCACAAAAAGGAACATAAATGATGTCAACCAACTTCTAGAAGGAAAAGCAAGTAGGCATGCACATACTTCGTAAAAAAAAGAAAAGAAAAAACAGACACAGAGTGGGGGGAACAGCTGACGAGTTCCCATCCAATTAAACTAATGTTTCAAGGGTTAAAAATACTTTCGGAAAGAAAATCATTGCTCAGACTAGATTCAACTGATTTAAAATCCATAAATTTATTACCAAGAATAAGCTTCAAGATGCTTTAAAGTCAGTATATCAATATTTCATTTCGAGAAGCATCTAGTCTCCGATGGGCAAGTCAAGCTAAAAGCTAGGTCGTCCGGGAGCCAATTTAATTTGAGTGCACATATTAACACAGAGTTTAAGTCCCATTGCTAACACTAATATTTGACCATAAATAATTAGCAAATAATGGAGGGGACATCCTTATTTGCAAATGCTGAACTTCAATATTTGAAATATTGGTAAAACATTGAAAAGCTTGTTAGGAGCATGGTTCAGTCAAACAATAATTAACCTTTTTCAAGTGAAATTCATGTACAAACACAATAACTTTTGAAACCTTTTTTTTTTTTGAATTTCAACTTCAAAGACACTTTTTTTTTTAATTCATCCAAAATATTGTCCAAACAGAATACTTTCAAATAATTTTTTTCAACTTCAACCAAATATTGTCCAAAACCCTACAAAGTGTTTTTTGTTATGAAATATAGCTCAAAGTAACAATATAGGACAAGAGAGATATAGAGACAATTGTGTTATATTCCCTATCCATTACAAGGCCTTTATATAGGCATGAAAAGTGAAGAATCACTATCGTAAAATAGTGAGCGGGAATGGCCACTATTGAGTGGAATGGTTACTACATAAATACCAAGCATCGACATAACCAACAAGATCAGTAATCATTGCCAAAAAATAAACCCATATCGGTAGTCCCTTTTAGATACCGCAATATGTGTTTGATTCCATTTCAATGTCTCCTTGTAGGAGCAGAGCTATATGTCCTAAGACATTAATTGAAAAGGTTATGTCATAACTACAAGGCCTGACCATTCCACTCAATAGTGGCCATTCCATCAAATAGTGACAATTCCACTCACTATTTTACAATAGTGATTCTTCACTTTTCATGCCTATATAAAGGCCTTGTAATAGATAGAAAATATAACACAATTGAAGAAGAACTAAGAATCTCTCCTCTCTTTCTCTCTCTAAATCTTTTAGTTTGTTTTTCCTTATTCTATATTGTTAATTTGACCTATATTTCATAACACGTTGGAATGGAACTTAAGTTAATGTCTTAGCAAGATATAGCCCTGCTCCTACAAGGAGACGTTAAAGGACTAAATATGGACTTATTTTATGGCAATGATTGCAGTCCGATCTTGTTGGTTATGCCGATGCTGGGTATTTATCTGACCCACACAAAGCTCGATATCTCAAACATGCTATGTATTTACATGTGGAGGCACTGCCATATCTTGGCAATCGACTAAGCAATCAATCGTGGCTGCTTCATCTAATCATGTTGAGATAATTGCTATTGCTATTCATGAAGCAAGTCGAGAATGTGTATGGTTGAGGTCTATAATACATCTTATTCAAACCAAATGTTTTGGTGTGCGACAAATATTTACCTAATGCCATTTTCCGTCGCAACGATAGCATTCAGTTTTCTGAACCCTTTGCCTTTGGCTTCTCACCTTTCCCTTTCCATTTTTGGTAATTATTTTTCTTCGGTGAATAATTAACACCAGGAAATTTCTTCCTTGGCCACGGCCACGACCTTTTCCATGCTTAGCATAATGAGAATATACCTCATCCATTTCAGGCAATAGTGTAGACCCAGTGAGGCCATTTTCGTGATTTCTCATAAGCAAGCCGTTATTTCATTCCGCCACAAGGAGAAGAGAAATTAACTCAGAGTACTCTTGAAACATTTCTCTAGGTACTACTGTTGCAAGACCATATTGGAGGCATGAAACGTTGTGAACGTTTTTTTCAAGCATATCATAGTCAGTGATACTATCTCCACAGAGTTTCAACTTAGAAGTAATTCTGAACATCACAGAATTATATTCAGAAACAGGCTTAAAATCTTGGAGCCTCAGATGAGCTCAATCATATCGTCCTTGTGGAAGAGTGACCAACATTAAGTTGTTATAGATCCTTTAAGCCATTCCATAGAACAAGTGGATCATTGATTGTGAGATATTATATTTTCAACCCCTCACCAAAATGATAGTGCAAGAAAATCAAGGCCTTAGCACAGTCTCCGGTAGATGTTTTATTTTTATCTTTAATGGTGTCTCCAAAACCCATTGCATCTAAATGGATTTCAGCATCCAACATCCATGTCATATAGTTCTTGCCCGAAATTTTAAGGGCAACGAACTTTCTTTTCATAATATCAGTCATAATTAAAATAGGAGAAAAATTATACCTTAGGAGCTTCTTGAGACGGTAGAGTCTCGTACTGATAACGTGTAATTGTTATAAGAAAAATTAAATTATGGTGGATGTCTATTCTTCTCCATAACCTCCCCGTGATCTTCCTCCATATCTTCCTCTCAAATGCTTAATGATTCAATGACATATTTATATAGTGACCATTCCACTCAATAGTGGCCATTTCTCAAAATAGTGGCCATTCCACTAAATAGTGGCTATTTCACTCACTATTTTACAATAGTGATTCTTCACATTTCATGCCTATATAAAGGCCTTGTAATAGATAGGAAATATAATACAATTGAAGAGGAAATAAGAATCTCTCCTCGCTTTCTCTCTATATCTCTTAGCTTATTTTTCCTTGTTCTATATTGTTACTTTGAGCCATATTTCATAACACTTATCAGCACGAGACTCTACCGTCTCAAAAAGCTCCTAAGGTATGATTCTTCTTCTCTTTTAATTATGACTGATATTATGAAAAGAAAGTTTGTTGCCCTTGAAATTTCGGGCAAGAACTATATGACATGGGTGTTGGATGCTGAAATCCATTTAGATGCAATGGGTGTTGGAGACACCATTAAAGATAAAAATAAAACATCTACCAGAGACTATGCTAAGGCCTTGATTTTCTTGCGCTATTACTTTCAAGGAGGATTGAAAATAGAATATCTCACAGTCAAAGATCCACTTGTTTCATGGAAAGGCTTAAAGGAAAGATATGACAACTTAAAGTTGGTCACTCTTCCACAAGCACGATATTATTGGGCTCATCTAAAGCTCCAAGACTTTAAGTTTATTTCTGAATATAATTCTGCGATGTTCAGAATTACTTCTAAATTGAAACTCTGTGAAGATAGTATCACTGACTATGATATGCTTGAAAAAACTTTCACAACGTTTCATGCCTCTAATATGGTCTTGCAACAGTACTACCGAGAGAAAGGTTTCAAGAAGTACTTTGAGTTGATTTTTCTTCTCCTTGTGGCTGAACGAAACGACAACTTGCTTATGAGAAATTACGAAAATCGACACACTGGGTCTACACCATTGCCTAAAGTGGATGAGGTGTATTCCCATTATGCTAAGTATGGAAAAGGTCGTGGCCCTGTTCGTGGCCGTGGCCAAGGAAGAAATTTTCCTTATGGCTGATGTTAATCATTCTCCAAAGAAAGATAACGTCCAAAAGTGGAAAGGGAAAGATAAGAAGTCAAAGGCAAATAGTTCAAAAACTGAATGCTCTCATATGGAAAAGGGCATTGGGCAAATATTTGTGGCACACCAAAACATTTGGTTGAGTTTTATCAAGCACCTCTAAAGAACAAAGGCCCTGAAGCTAATTTGTCTATGACAATGAATTTGACACCCAAAGTGGATGTGAAATTTCTTTGAGCACCCTGATGGAAAAATAGACCACTTGATCGGTTGACCCGTGGTTAAAGATGATTGAGTAGTTTGATTAATATTTTTTTTTTTTTGCATATTCGTAGTAACTAATGAATAAACATTATATAATTACAGTTCTTTACATGAGTAGTAGTCATTAGTATCAATTAGTACTATTTATTTTATGGAATAGTTTTAGCTCGTGTTAATTAAATATAGTTCTAATATTCTATAACATATCTGTCCGCGCTCATAATATTTGTGTTCAAGCAAATGGTTTGTCAGCCTATAATATTTGTGTTCAAGCAAATGGTTCTTCTAAAACATACTTTATGGTAAAATTATTTGAAACTGTTTTGTTTCAAATTGTTTTCTTAGACGCAATTTTTGTACCAAATGAATAGAAATGACTTGCGTCATATTCATAGCGCCATTGATTCACGTAATTAGTAATTTTTCTCTGCACATATATTTAATTCTTAATATATATCCCTTAATTATTTTAACCAACATAATTCTATACCTTTGAGTATTTATACTGGTCGGAGAGTATGACTTGGTATTTGTAGTCATAATCTGAGTTTGCTCGAAATTGCATTAAAAGGTCATTATTGAATAATTGGTTTAAATTAATTTCTTTCCTTTTTCTCTAAAAATACTACTCCTTACGTTTCAATTTATGTGAACTCATTTGGCTGGGCACGGAGTTTAAGAAAAAAGATAAGACTTTTGAACTAGTGGTGTAAAATAAAGCACATATATTTTGTGTTTCTATAGATCATTGCATAAAGGTAAATTATTTCCAGATAGGGAAATGGTTTTGGCACGGACTAAAAACGAAATAGGTGGCTATAAATCATTGCATAAAGGTAAATTGTTTCCAAGCAGGGAAATGGCTCATTTTTTTTGGCACGGACTAAAAAGAAAATAGGTTCACATAAATTGAAATTGAGGAAGTAATATTTATTCATATACTTCTTTTTGTATGTCAAACCATGGGAAGCAAACATGGATATCTCTCAAAGCAAACTTGGATCAAAATTCAATCGTAAAAATATTTACTTAATTGATTCATGTACGACATGTACAATATTCAAAGAGAAGAAATATTTCTCTCATTTAAGTATGAATAAGGCAAATGTTACTTCAAATACTGGTAGTAGTAATCTAATTAAAGGCTCTGAAAGAGCTACTATAACTTTACCTAAGGGAATAATACTTATCATAGAGAATGCAATATTCTCCTCCAAGTCCAAGAGGAACTTGTTAAGTTCTAAAGATATCCACCGAAAAGGATTTCATATTGAGACAATAGATGAGAATAATCTCGAATATCTCATCGTTATCAAGAATGTCTCTGGCCAGAAAAGGGTTATTGAGAAGTTCTCATCTTTATCTTGTGGCTTGTGTTGGACAAGAATTAGTACAAATGAAGCACATTCTATCGTAAACCAAAAGGTTACTAATTCAAATATTTTGCACTTTGGCATGATTGATTGGGACATCATGGATCAATTATGATGAGACGAATTATAGAGAACTCAAATGGGCATCCATTAAAGAATTTAAATATTCTTTTAAATAATAAATTTTCATGCACTTTCTTGTTATCAAGACAAGTTAATTATTAAACCATCACCAACAAAGGTTGGGATTGAGCCCCTGCGTTTTTGGAACTATATAAGGGGATATTTGTGGACCTATTCACCCACCTAGTGGGTCGTTTAGATATTTTATGGTCTTAATAGATGCATTTTCTAGATGGTCTCATATATGCCTATTATCATCTCGCAACCTGGCATTTGCAAAATTAATGGCACAAATAATCCGATTATGGGCACAACTTCCCGATAATCCAATTAAGTATATTAGACTTGACAGTGCTACTGAGTTTTCCTCCCAAGCGTTTAATGATTATTGCTTATCAATTGGGATAAAAGTGAAACATCCTATAGCTCATGTTCAAACTCAAAATGGCCTAGCAAATTCTTTGATTAAACGTCTACAATTGATAGCAAGATCGTTACTCACGAAAACAAGGTTACCCACTTCGGTTTGGGGTCATGCCATTTTGCATGCAGTAATGCTAGTTCGAATCAGACCGACAAATTATCATAAATATTTCCTTTTATATTCTCGTTACAATTAGTTCTGGATCATGAACCTATTATATCCCATTTAAGACTTTTTGAGTGTGCAGTATATGTGCCTATAGCACAGCCACATCGCACCAAGATGACTCCCCAAAGAAGGTTTGGAATATATGTTGGGTTTGAACCGGGGTTATTAAAAGCGCTCGCTTCTCGCTTTAAGCGACGAAGCGAGGCGAGGCGCAGGGGTTACGCTTTTCTAGGAAAAGAGCGACTCACATTAGAAAAGCGCTCGCTTTTCTCGCTTAAGCGAGAAGCGACGCTTTAAGAAAAGCGATAAAAAGCTTGCTTAAGCGAGCAGAAGGCTGAAGCTAGGGTTTTTTTAAAAATTTTGGGGAAATAAACATACGCTCCAAAGGCATCTGTTACCAAAACATATGCGACAGACCACTGCTGCTCAGCGAACTCCAGCGTCTTCTTCTCCAGCCCAGCGAACGACCACTACTACTCCAAAACAGGTAAGTTTCTTCTTCTCCTGTTCTTCTGTTCTTCTTCTTCTTCTGTTCTTCTTCTTCTTCTTCTAGTCTTCTTCTTCAGTTCTTCTGTTCTTCTTCTTCATGCTCTGTTTTTTGTCTTCTTCTGTTATTCTTCTTCTTTTTCTGTTTTTCTTTCAATTTTTTTCTCCAGATTAAGCTCTCATATTTTGCCCTAAATGACTTCTTTTTGTTCTGTTATTAAAAGTGTTGTTTATGCTCTGTTTTCTTCTTTTATGCTCTCTTTATGCTATGTTTCTGTTATTAAAAGTGTTATTTATGACTTTATGCTCTGTTTTCTGTTTAGGGCAGTAAATTAATTGTTTTTTTTTTGTTGTTGATTGTAGTAAATTTAATTTGATTATTCAATGGCATCAAGCCAAGACAGAGATCCAGCTTGGGCGTATGTATTGCAGTTGGCAATAATAACTCGAGAGTGCAATGTATCTTTTGTCAAAAAATTTATAACGGTGGAATACATCGTCACAAAAGACATCTAATCGGTGGTTTTAGAGATGTCAAAGAATGTCCAAGTGTTCCGGTTACTGTTAAGAAAGAAATGAGAAATTATGTTGAGGAAAAAAATGAGTTAAAAAATCCAATGAGCCATGGAACATCTATGATGAATCTTCTTGATGAAGATACTCAAATGGACGAGGATGACGATGAAGTCAATGATATAATGAGGCCACCTCCCTCTAAATCTCAAAGAAAGAATTCAACAAGTGAAAGTGGATCATCCACCGCCGGTAGCAATGTGAAAGGTCCTCTTAATCCTTTTTTCTCACAAAAACCAAATGAAAAGAGAAAGGGTGAAGCTGACTTAGAATCTTGTAGGAAGAGTTTGAGGGAGCATGCTGTAGATGCTTTTGCAAGGTGGATGTATGATGTGGGGCTTCCTTTTAATTGTGTGAATTACACTGATAGTTTTGGGGAATCATTGAGGCCGTTGGCCAATATGGCCCGGGAATGAAGCCCCCTATCTATCACGAAGTAAGAGTTCCTTGTGTAAAAAAGGAGGTGAAGAAGATAGATAAGATTGTCGAGAGCATAAGGCGCAATGGAAAGTTTATGGTTGTTCCGTTATGATGGACAAATGGACCGCAAAAAATGAGAAAATGGTCATTAATGTTTTGGTGAATTCTCCGAGAGGAAGTGTGTTTCTTGAATCTTATGATGCTAGTGACTCCTCAACCGATTCCAATAAAATGTTCAACTTGTTTGAGAAGATAATATTGAAAGTTGGCCCGGAAAATGTGGTTCAAGTTGTTACTGATAACGCAAGTGAGAATAAAAAAGCAGGTGACATGTTGAAAGGAGTTTTCCCAAGTATTTATTGGACTCCTTGTGCTGCAAATTGTATCAACTTGATTTTTGGTGACATTTTCAAGTTAGCCCCATATTCTACAGGTGAACAAGTGGTTCTTATTTTCTATTTTAAGTTTTTAACCTTCATGTTAAATATTTCATACTTATTAACTATGAAATTTGACTTCCTACAGTTTTTGCTAAGGCGGTCAAGATATATTCTTACATTAGTCAAAGGCCGTTGTTGTTGAACATGATGAGGAGATACACAAAAGAAAGAAATTTGGTGAAACCGGCTAAGACAAGATTCGCAACAGCTCTCTTGACCTTGCATAGCTTTTACCTGCAAAAGCAAAATTTGCGAACCATGTTCTTGTCAACCGAATGGAGTGAGTAACTATGCAAAGGAAGCTCTTTGGGAAAGAAGTTGCGAGATTTGCTATTAGTCCTGCTTTTTGGAATGACACTGTTCAAGCACTTAAAGTTGGTAATTCTTTGGTTACTGTACTTCGTATGGTGGATGGGGAGAAAAAACCACCAATGGGATACATTTATGAAGCTGTGGATAGGGCTAAAGAAGCTATTGAGAAAGCATTTGATCATGATAGGAGGAAATATGAGAGAGTGTTTCAAATCATTGGTAAAAGGTGGGATGATCAGCTTCATCAACCTTTACATGCAGCAAGATATATTTTGAACCCCAGATTGTTTTACACAAACAATGAGAACAAGACTTTAGATTTAAACGTTTGGAAGGGGTATCATGCATGTGTTGCGAAGTTGGTGCCAGATGAAGCGATGCAAGACAAAATAGGGGAAGAGTTTGGTGTGTATAGGCAAGCCGATGGAATTCTTGGATTACCTTCGGCCATTAGAGGTAGAACCAAATTGGCACCAGGTGAGCAACTTTTTTCAATTGTTTTCCTCTTTAGAGATTTAACTTTCAAGTTATTAACTTCTAAAATAATACTTCTACAGTTGAATGGTGGATGCAATTTGGTTATGAAGTTCCAAACTTGCAACAGTTTGCTATTAGAGATCAAAGCTTAACTTGTAGCTCATCCGGATGCGAGAGAAATTGGAGTGTTTATGAACATGTAAGAAGCTATATTACATTATTACTAAATTAAAGTTTATCTCAATTGTCCTAAGTACTCCTCTTAGTTACTTTCTACATCTTATTATGCAGATTCATAGTAAGAAGAGGAACAGGCTTGAGCTAAAGAAACTCAATGATCTCGTGTTCGTAAAATATAATAGAACATTAGCTCGTCGTTACAAAGCTCACAATATCATTGATCCAATTTTATTGGATAACATTGATGAAGCGAATGAATGGTTAACCGGAGGCCCCGAAAATCATGAAGAAGAAGAAGTGTTTGAAGGAGAAGGTCTCACTTTTGGTCATGTTGCTATGGCAAGTGGAGTTGAAGAGAATGTTTATGGTTTTAGGGGAAGTACTTTAAGGAGCAAAGAAAGAGTATCTACAAGTACAAGTACATGTACAAGTAGAACCCTAATTAATGAAGACTAATTAATGAAGGAGAAGGTCTCACTTTTGGTCATGTTGCTATGGCAAGTGGAGTTGAAGAGAATGTTTATGGTTTTAGGGGAAGTACTTTAAGGAGCAAAGAAAGAGTATCTACAAGTACAAGTACATGTACAAGTAGAACCCTAATTAATGAAGACTAATTAATGAAGGAGAAGGTCTCACTTTTGGTCATGTTGCTATGGCAAGTGGAGTTGAAGAGAATGTTTATGGTTTTAGGGGAAGTACTTTAAGGAGCAAAGAAAGAGTATCTACAAGTACAAGTACATGTACAAGTAGAACCCTAATTAATGAAGACTCCAATAAAGAAGAAGATGATGACCAATATAATAACTCGAACGTGATGACACTTCAAGAGTTTGGAGATCTTGTTGAAGAATAGGATGTTGCTCCTTTTGTGGTTTTGTTTTGCATTTGCTTAAGATATTATGACTTTTGAGGATTATTCACTATCTAGTTTTAGTATCTATTATGAAACATTTGCTTAATATGTTATTTTTAATGAGTTCTTAGCCATTTATCTATGCCTATTTTTTTATTTTTTTTATGTGTTAAATTGTGCTTCACAACAAAAAAGCGCGCGCTTCGCGCTTCTCGCTTTTGTGAAGCAAGGCCTCGTCGCTTTTTTGCGCTTAACGCTTTCCAAAACACTGGTTTGAACCGCCCTCCATTATTTGCTACCTTGAAAAATTAACGGGAGATTTGTTCACGGCTCGATTTGCAGACTGTCGATTCGATGAGTCATTTTTCCCAAAATTAGGGGGAGAAATTGGTGAAACCAAACGGGAAATTTTGTGAAAAAATCCATCATTATCCACATCTTGATCCACGTGTCTCTTTGTGTGCAAAAATTATCCATTTGTAGAAAATAGTAAATCAAATGCGAGATGCATTTACGGATCTGAAAAGGATAACGAAACCACATATCCCTGCAGAAAATGTTCCAAAATGTCCCTGCTGGACAATCTTTTAGTGTCATAGCTAATGAGTCAAAAGCACGCCTAAAATCGTAGAAAAAGGAAAATAAATGATCAAAATACACTACGAATGAGTCTCATAAAGAAACCCGTGATTTAACCAATCCTGAGATTCACGAGGAAATCAATGAGCCAGAGATTCAAGAAAATAAGAAACTATCAATAAACCAAATCGATATTGAGACAGATTTGAATCGATTAAATATAGTGGTGGATTATGTTTTTGCATACAATGTTGCATCTAGCATTATGCAATATAATCAGGATCTTGAACCGCAATCTGTTGGAGAATGTCGACAAAGACGTGATTGGCCAAAATGGCAAGAAGCAATCCATTCTGAGTTGGATTCACTTGCGAAACGTGAAGTTTTAGGTCTGTAGTCCAAACACCTAATGGTGTCAAGCCCGTTGGCTATAAATGGGTCTTTGTACGTAAAAGAATGAGAAAAATGAGGTACAAAGATACAAGGCACACCTTGTTGCACAAGGATTTTCACAAAGGCCTGGTGTCGATTACGAAGAGACGTATTATCCTGTTATGGATGTTACAACGTTCTGTTATCTCATTAGTTTTGATGTCCATGAAAAGCTTGACATGCATATAATGGATGTGGTTACAGCCTAGCTTTACGGCTCAATTGTAATGAGATATACATGAAAATTTTTGAGGTATTTAAAATGCCTAACGCACATAATTTAAAGTGCCGAAAAATATTTTCAATCAAATTGCAAAGATCTTTGTATGGTCTTAAAGCAATCAGGAATAATGTGATATAACCGCCTTAGTGAGTATTTATTAAAGGAAGATTATATAAATGATGTCATTTGTCCACGTGTTTTTATAAAGAAAACATCAGAGTTTGTTGTACTTGTTGTATATGTTGATGACATAAACCTTATTAGAACTGTAGACATCGAAATTTTAACGAATCAAGCTAAATCCTAAATTAAAGATACTGTAGGACTCTTAAAATCCTAGGAGTCTATTAGGGCTGCTTGGAGGTTACTCTACCCTAAACCCTAACTCACACCTGTATAAAAGGATGCAAATTCCCTTAAAGAGGCGTCTCAAAGATCCCATAAACTCTTAAGATATTCACAAAGAGATCAAAATATGGCAAGATACTTCTTAACAATCAAATAGTTCAAGAAGTTGGAGATCAAATACATATACAAGAGGTATGCACATCCTACATTTGAGAAATCGCTGCTTAATCCATCGAATCACGGAGATAATCAAGAGAGAATAATCAAGGGAGAAACAGAACTGTACTCACAATTGATTAGTAAAAATAATTTTCTTTCATTTTGTGATTGCAATTTCTTTTTCATATGCCAAAATTTTTATTGCAAACAGGGACTCCTACAGAACTCCAAAAGGCAATTGATTATTTAAATAAGGAATTCCAGATGAAAGATCTTGGAAAGACAAAATTATATCTTGGTTGGCAAATTGAACATTTGCACACGAGACTTTTGTTCATCAATTTGCCTACATAGAAAAGGCATTGAAACGGTTTTACATGGATGGAGCACATCCATTAAGTACTTTGATGATTGTTCGATCACTTGATGTGAATAAGGACCCGTTCCGACCTCAAGAAAAGAAGGAAGAGCTTTTTGGTCCTGAAGTACTATATCTTAGTGCAATTGGTGCACTAATGTATCTTGCTAAATACTACAAAGCCTGACATAACTTTTTCAG
Organism: Nicotiana glauca; assembly: GCA_026770625.1. Taxonomy (NCBI): domain Eukaryota; kingdom Viridiplantae; phylum Streptophyta; class Magnoliopsida; order Solanales; family Solanaceae; genus Nicotiana; species Nicotiana glauca. The sequence goes on along the minus strand of MDKF010730945.1, from coordinate 9,012 downwards.
TTAATGTCTTAGCAAGATATAACTCTGCTCCTACAAGGCGACAATGGAATGGAATCAAACACACATTGCGGTATCTAAAAGGGACTACTGATATGGGCTTATTTTATGGCAATGATAGCAGTCTCGATCTTGTTGGTTATCCCGATGCTAGGTATTTATCTGAACCACACAAAGCTCAATCTCAAACAGGCTACATGTTTACATGTGGAGGCACTGACATATCTTGGCGATCGACTAAGCAATCAATCGTGGCTACTTCATCTAATCATGTTGAGATAATTGTTATTCATGAAGCAAGTCGAGTGTATGGTTGAGGTCTATAATACATCTTATTCGAGACAAATGTGGTTTGAAGTGTGACAAACTACCCACAATTTTGTATGAAGACAATGCAGCATGCATAGCCCAATTGAAGGGAAGATTCATAAAAGGAAATAGGACAAAGCACATTTCACCAAAGTTATTTTTCACACATGATTTTAAAAAGAATGGTGATATCAATGTGCAACAGATCCGTTCAAGTGATAATATGGTTGATTTGTTCACCAAATCTCTACCGACGTCAACCGTCAAAAAACTAGTGTACAAATTTGGGACGCGAAGGCTCAAGGATGGGAATTGATGCTCTCATCATGGGGAGTTAATACGAGGTGTACACTTTTTCCCTTACAAGGATTTGTTCCACTGGATTTCCTTGCAAGGTTTTTCATGAGTCAACCAAAAAGCGTATTTCTAAACATGTGTACTCTCTTTACTTCAGTAAGATTTTTTTTCCATAGATTTTTTTTTTTCTATTAAGGTTTTAACAAGGCACACTATCTATGGACATCCAAGGGGGAGTGTTATAAAAAAAATTAAATTATGGTGGATGTCTACTTTCTTCATTATCTACATAACCTCCCCATGATCTTGCACTCAAATGTTTAATGACATATTTATGTAGCAACCATTCCACTCAATAGTGGCCATTTCTCTCAATAATAATGGTCATTCCACTACATAGTACTCATTCCACTCACTATTTTACAATAGTGATTCTTCACTTTTTATGCCTATATAAAGGCCTTGGAATAGATAGAAAATATAACACAATTGAAGAAATAAGAATCTCTCCTCTTTTTCTCTCTATATATTTTAGCTTGTTTTTCCTTGTTCTATATTGTTACTTTGAGCTATATTTCATAACATTTTTCTTACAACATGTCCCAACTATTTTCAGTGGATATCAAATTCTTTCAACATTTTTTTGAAGACATATTCTTTCAACATTTGGTGAAATTCTTTTGCCATGTAAAATCCCAACAGTTATTGCAATGGATAGCAATTATGAAAAGGTTTACGTGTAATCAACCTACTGACAAATTTAAATTCTTGGAAGGATTTAAGTCTACCAATCCTAATAGATCTTAAATCAACTAGAAGGCTCCAAATGATCTTCAATTTGCTCAAGTTAATAGATCAATTTTTATAGGTTTCTAAAACAGAAGAACTAGGATAAATGGAAACAAGCCTAAGAGATTTCTAGAAGAACTATGAACAAAACAAATTGTTTTGGAAACAAATGATTTTAGGTTTGGCTATCGAAAACAATTGTAAGTTTAGATTTAATATTGACAAGAAAAAATTGTATTTTCAGATATGAACTTCTGAAATGATATGACTAAATCCCTAAACCATTGTAACCAACTTCATATGGTTAGAAATCCCAGAAATATTAGGAAATCGTCTTCACTTGCAACTAAATTTGCCACTGAAAAACTTAAAAAACAAAATAGGAAAAAAAAGGAAGGTGAAGGAAGGGAGAGAGAAAAGAAATGGGCCATACGATACTAACAAGGGGAAAGAGAAATGAGGGGGGAGGACTGTTTGCCCATAAGGTTCAAAAAGCATAAAGTAATAAGAAGTGGCCTAGAAATGTCACAACCTCTTACCTCAATGAACAAAAAGGGGGCTGAAATCAAAATTTTAGAAATCTGTAGAAATTAGAAACCAAGACTGAAATCACTGATTTCTAATACCAACTTGTATTTTCATGTTCTTTTTAAACCTAACACCAAACCTGTTTGTTCCAGAAAAAGCCAGAAAACCAAAAATATTAGTTTTGGATTTGTGTCATGAATGATAAAACATTCAGAAAATTTGCCATGTTTCAAAAGAAGAAAAGAGGGAAGAGGTGGGGATCAGATTAATGTATGTGAGTAGCAAACCTGCCCAAGAGGACCCATTTTAAGCATGTTCTGAAATTGCTCATACATAATCCTGAAGGTAAAATGTCCTTCTGATAACTTCTGAAGAAGCTCAGGCTGTTGATCCATTGGGACTACGTCTTGTATCTTGTTCACCAATCCAGACAAGTCACCCATGCCTGGTAGATATTTCAGGAGACAAAGTCATTGGCGGTGGAAAGGGGAACGTAGTCCAAGCAAAGTTGACAATATCATCAGAAGAGATACAAACCTAAAAGACGGCTGACAAATGGTTTAACATCAAAAGTTTCAAACTCGTCCATGTGTTCACCAGTTCCAATAAATATGACCGGACTTTTAGTTGCAGCAACTCTGCATATGGAAAGAGCAAAATAGCAAATATATAAATCAAAAGAAACAGGTCATAAAAATTCACCAGAACATTTGGAGAAAACTTGATCCTGCTTATAATTTGAGAATATCAATAACCAAATCCTTGTGAAGCCCCCAAGAGGATATGTCCTAGTGGTTGTGGCACAGAGTAACAATCTGGATATCCAAAGTCTGTATCTCAGTTACAGCACTAGATGTGAGCCCATCTGCTCCTGCCTTGGAGAGCAAGACTACCACGGTAACTTGCGCCCGTGGGCTGCACAGGCTGTCTAGTGGATTAGTTGAGGCACCCGCAAGATAGCAAACTTGACCCAGACACCACCAATTTAAAAAATTCATGAAAACAAAAGATCCATATATCTGCTACAGAGGCAGTGGAGGCTTTTTTTCCATGATGCAGTAAAAGTTGCAATTTTGCTGCCTTTTGAACCATAAAGCAACTTTAAAATTCAAGGCTTCAAGATAAATGATATTGTCATACCGATGTACAAACCAAATCGCGCGTTGAAATTTCAAGGCTTAAGCAGTAGTTCAATTGTTTACGGTTACAAATGCGCATCAATTGTTCAGCATCAACTTCTAGATCTTGTTGGAAAAAGAATAATCATTTTCTGCAGAGTATCTTAATTGTTTACTAGAGTATTTATGAGACAGGAACTCATAACCAGAAAGAAGCAAATTAACAGCCTGTATCACTCCCAAAAGCAACAACAGCAGCAGCAGCCTGCAACTTTGAGCTACCACAGGTGAAGTTTCTAATCTTAAAGAGCTGACATCATGAGCTTAATATATGTTCCATATTTGGCAGCGTACCGAGAATTATAAGAAGAAAAAACTTTAAGGCTACATCCAAGTCATTAAATACTTACGCACTTAGAGCACCACCTCCTTTTGCATGGCCATCCATCTTAGTAATAATCACGGCTCCAACTGCAACACTTTGCTTAAATGCTTGAGCTTGATCAAAAGCAGCTTGTCCGATACTACTATCCATAACAAATATCACGAGATCTGGTTTCTGCGGAAAACGATAAGATGAGCATCTAATGAAAGGAAAAAAATATTAGAGAAGAGTAAAACATACCGTTGCTTCAGAAACTTGTCGCATCTCTTCAAAAAGAGCTGCTTCTTGTTTGTGGCGCCCACTGGTATCCACAATAATAAGATCACAATTTTCCTTCTTAAATGTTTCTACACCGTCCACAGCTATTTTCACTGGGTCTGATTCTGTATAGCTGTTGCAGAAACCTTTGTTCAGTTTAATCAAGATGGCCTGAAGTGCTGATTAGAACAGTGATGCAGTTCAAAATGACTTGATTGTTAATTACAGGTTCAGTCCTATTCAGCAAGAGACACAACAACGGTAGATTCTACTCAAAGCAGGTAAACTTTATATCTCAATAACCTAATAAGAATAGGAATGGCTTTTTCCTCCCTCCTCCTTTACCCTTTTGGGGAGAATTCGGCTTAAAAGAATTTTAAAGAAAACGTTGACGTGAAAGGTAGACTATTTTCTGCCAAATAGGAGAGGCAATTTGATGGCCAGAAATTCAACAGTGAATTATGTAATATACTTTTTTTGTTCCCTTCTACCACTCAGAGTGCCATATCATTAGCTAATGGGGCACACTCGATGCCTAAAAGTTTAGATAAAAATTTTGTGGAGTTCTTTCACGGTCATGAAAAAGGATTTACAAATGACAGATAGTGGACTAGGAAGTAGGATGCTCAAGTGTAGTGGAGAAACTAATTACTAGAGACAGAGGTGACTATAGAGAGATCATTTAGTTGAGTTTTAACCAATATCATCCTTATTGTTTCACCCTAATTTTCATTACATCCTTATAGTATCCCACTTAACAGAAAACATCTTTTAAGTATTCAAAACCTGGCCAAAAACACCCCACCGTTTATTTTTCCATCTTTTCTAACGGATGTTTCTCTTTTGTCACGTGTAGTGCTTCTTCAACTTTTTCCTTCTTTTAAAAAATTTCCAACAATCTGTTCAAAGAATAAAAAAGCAATTGTCTGAACACTAAACCTAAGCATCTTCTCCGAAGATTTATCCTTTCTTCTCTTTACATTCAAAACCTAGCAGATCCAACCTATATCACTAGATTCCTCTCATATTTTCAGTGAGCTTACGAGAGAAAAAGAATGATAAAGGGAAAACTCAATCCGGAGAATGAGACTGTAGAAATACATAGCAGAAAACCCTGTATTTACCTTGCAGATATATGGCGCTTCATCGAGGAAAAGGACACAATTCTGTGAATTAAAGAACTAAAGCCCAGTTTGTATTCTTCTTCTTTTCCCTCATCTTCCCAGAAAACTCAACTTATTTGTATGGTCAGTTAGTCTTAATTTAGCAACTAACAAAGAGATGCAAGCTAAGGAGTATGAAGTGATGATTTTCATCGGCAGTTTGGAAAATACCACTCAATGTTGAAACAGTTCTGTCGAAATATAGAAATGTCACTTAGCAACAAATTAAATAAGGTTTGCGTTTTGGTTGATGCTGCTGTCATTGACTACATTCCTGAACTTCGAAAAGAGATCGCCGACTTTTCAGAAATACGAAGGAAGCTCTCTCGATTGAGAAAGAGCTAAGAGCAATAATTTTTTGAAGAAGGTGCTACAGTGTTGCTGATTTTATGTCATTCAGCAATTGTTTTTGTTTTCTAAAGAGTTTGTGCAAAATTTTGTAAGGAAAACAAAGAAGGATACATGAAGTCCATGCTCCGTTAGAATAAAATGAAAAAGTTAACAGAGGGATATTTTTGGATAAGTTTGGAAAACTTAAGGGATGTTGCCTGTTACGTGCGATAGTATAAGGATGTAATGAAAGTTAGAGTGTAGCAATAGGGATGATATTGGTCAAAAATACTCATTTAGTTACTCTAACGGATTGAGATTTATTAGTAGTGTAGATGTTGACTCTTGGGCAACGGCAGCTAATCAACTTTAATCTGGTAACATTTCTTAGCAAAGTACCAGTCAATTTTCACTATGCACCAGGCAATGCTTCTCAGATTTAATCCCCCAATTACCTAATCTAAATGCATTAAAATTGGCAACTCTTATGGACCTATGGCATGGTTTATTGATTGAATTAACCAAGCAAAAAATGACTAATTCAGCTTATTCTGTCAGGAAGAAGAACAGAGTAACATTGATCATCATTACTCAATACTCATAACATAGTAGAATGAGCATCATGCTTCTAAACGTGTGAACTGTGGAGATAAGAATAAAACTAACAGATTCAGAAGAGGATATACCTTCCATAAAAGGGAATTTTAGCTTTTGTTGCATTCTGCTTCAATTGATCGAATGCGCCAGCTCTAAATGTATCTGCGCACACTAGAGCCGGCTTCCACCCTTTTTTCTGGTGGTAAAAGGCATATTTTGTACATGTTGTAGTTTTTCCAGACCCTGCCCGAAATTACAAATAAATAAGAGTGCCCTCTTGTAATTGAAAGGTAAACGGGCTTGTAATTCTTCATTATAACAAAAAATCAATGCTAGCTCAGGTATTAGCTTTGCTACAATACCATAGAACATAAAACCAAAGCAAAAAATCAAATGAACACACCTTGCAAACCAACAAACATTACAACACTAGGTTTCCCTTTTTTTGGTGTAAATGAAGGCTTCCCAGGGTCCAATATCTTGCACAGCTCATCGAACACAGCCTATACAATTGAAAAAATGCAGCTAATTTCCAGCCTGTAATGAACAAGTTTCAGCAATTGATATAAAACATTAAAGAAAAAGAATATTGAACCTTTTGGATGATCCTACGCTTGTTGTGTCCAGCGGCAAGATCATCAAGATTGACAATTTTTTTAATATTTGTGGACATATCGCGGACAAGTTTAAATTGAACATCGGACTGGAGAAGAGCACGTGTGATCTCATTGAGGCATTCGTTAAGGACCTTCTCATCAATGATCGTGGCATTGCTCATCTGCTGGAGAGCCCGCGAGATGCTCCCCCCTAATTGTGCTAGCACCATCTTGACGTAGATATAGAAGAAGATTGATTACCGAAATTAACAAGTAGAACACAGGATTTTTGAGGAAATTGAATTCGTGAACGGGAATTGATTAGAGCGACGGCTTTGGGGAAGAAAATTTGTTCACCGGCGGTAGAGTTTCCAACGGTTTACTTATAAGGATATGCTTTGGCGAGAAAGAGGAGGAACGCCGTCTTTGTTGGACTCGGATCCGAGAACTCGAATCAAACCCTCTTGTTGCCCAGATTTCAGAAATCATCAATCTATATATAATACAAGAGAAAAGACCCAAAATCATACATTATGTCTCGATTTAGATTCAGAGTGATACATATTCTTTTACATGGAGCACTAATAGTCCATTAACTTAAACAAAATGGTACACTTTTAGTCATAATACTAAACACCATTAATTTTTAACATAAATCTAAAATCTTACAAATATTTGTTTCATTTATTTTCTTGCTTACTAAAAGAAAGAAAGATGGGCCATTTATCTAGATAGTAAATAGCAAATATACATAAAGTTTATTTACTATTTTTTATTATATAAAAAATATACATTTACTAAGAAATGTTAAACGCTATTAATTTTTATTTGCAATGATTGTTACCTAGATAATCTCAAATATTATCCAGATTTTTTATTAGATACATAAAAGAAATTATGTATATTTAACGGTGTTTAAATTTAACTAGTAAACATACATAAAATAAAAATAATAAATTTTATGTATCTAATAAAAAAATCTGTATCAATTTTCTTATTAGATATATTTTATGTATGTTTGGCATCATAATTTATTGCTTGATTGAAACTGGTAAAAGGGAGAACCAAATATACATAAAAAGTAAAAACGAACCTCATCTACGTTTTACTAACTTGGGAAATGAAAGGAAGCAAATGGATCAAGAAACTAGTTAACTTTCAAGTAAAATGTTCACTCACAATACTTTGCTCTTTCTGGTTATATCATTTCAGCTTTGAGTTCTTCTGCAAAAACACAAAATCTTAGACTGATAGATGTTTTACAATGAGTAAAAGAATGAGGCAAGAATAAAATTTATACAGATTTTTTATTAGATACATAAATTTTTATTTTTTTTATTTTATGTATATTTACTAGTTAATTTTAAACACCGTTAAATATATTTTTTTTTAATGTATCTAATAAATAAATCTTAGTAAACAAGAAAATGTATATTTGCGTATAGTAAATCTTAGTAAATGTATATTTTACATATAGTAAATAAATTTTATGTATATTTGCTATTTACTATCTAGATAAATATCTAATATTTCTTTCTTTTAGTAAGCAAGAAAATAAATGGAATAAGTATTTTGTAAGATTTTAGATTTATGTTAAAAATTAATGGTGTTTAGTATTATGACTAAAAGTGTACCACTTTGCTTAAGTTAATAGACTATTAGTGCTCCGTGTGGAAGAATATGTATGACTTTGAATCTAAAGCCAAAAATAATGTATGATTTTGGGCTTTTTCTCTATAATAGAACAAGCAAAAGCACTACATTGCCATAAGTTTTAACCACAAAAAGTGAAGTGGCATTGTTAAAACAAAATAAATTATTTTTCTAACTATTTTTTTTTTGAATTTTAAATTTAAATTAATTAGTTACACTAATTGAATTAACAAACTATAAATATTCTATAATTATCAATAAAAAACAAAAATATAAAAAAATATTCTACTCATTCAAATTGGAGTTTTAAAATTACTTTTACAATAAAAAAATAACAAAAAATAAAAAACTATCAATTTAAGTTGGAGAGTTTTCTTCCTAATATAGTAGTAGAGTGTGTGTGTGTGTGTGTGTATATATGGAGGGAGTAGTTATTATTCTAAATTAGTAATTTATTAATAATTCATATGTCAATTTAACAATATTAAGTAATGGATATGTGAGCACGTGATTTTTTCCCTATATAAATTACTCCCAGAAATTCAAATAAAATTATTTTTTTTTTAATTTTGTTAATTTTTGTGGCATTTTCTGTTAATTGCCTGCATTTATTTGTGCATTTTTTATTCATATAAAAATACAAAAATATATGCATTGCATTAAGGATTGATTAGTAATTAGTCATTTTATAAATAAAAAAGGTTTAATTTGCACCTTTAATTTTAACTTTGATGTTAGGTGATTTTTCTTTCAATTTTGTTTTAATTAATTGTGATTAGTTATTATTTAGAGTTAATTGGTATTTTGATAAGCTAATGTGGTTTTATGATTTAATTTAGGGTTTACTTTCAATTTTGAAAATAAATAAAAGAGAGAAAATTGGAATTTAGAAAAATAAAAGAAAGAAAAGAGAAAAGAGAAAAGAGAGAAGATCAAGTCAGTTGGGCTAGCCTTCATTTCTTCTACCCAGGCCCAAATTCCCCCCCCCCCTA
>MU752064.1:0-24253 GCA_026770625.1 Nicotiana glauca | reverse complement strand
AAGTTACCACACAAAAATCATTTTGCATATATTTTTTGGAATAATTTGCTTGGGGCAAAAATCACGTGCTCACAGGCATCTCATCCCTTTTTGAAATCCCGCCAGCTCTTTGGCATGCATCACATCTCTTCACCAAATCACTCGCATCTTGAAACAAAGTTGGCCAATAGAAGCCGCAACTTAAAACCTTTGACGCCGTCCTCGCTCCCCCATGATAACCACCATAAGGAGAAGAGTGGCAAGCCTCCAATATGTTCATTTGCTCACTTTCTGGCACACATCTTTGTATCACCCCGTCCGTACAAATTTTAAATAAATACGGCTCATCCTAATAAAAATCCAAGCTATCCCGCTTGAGTTTCTTCCTTTGGTTGGAAGAGAGCTCACACGGAACATTGCCGGTCACTATGAAATTGGCGATGTCCGCAAACCAAGGTATGCCACCCATAGAAATTGAAATAAGTTGCTCATCGGGGAAAGCATCATTTATCTCAATACCATTTCTCGGTCTCCCCTCTTCCTCTAGCCGGGAAAAATGATCCGCGACTTGATTATCACTTCCTTTCCTATCCACAATCTCTAGATCAAATTCCTGAAGGAGTAGCACCCATCTCATTAACCTTGCCTTCGAATCTTTCTTTGTCATCAAATACCTGAGGGTTGCATGGTCTATATGTATGATCACCTTCGCCCCCATAAGATAAGGGCAAAATTTCTCCATCGCAAACACAATAGCCAATAGCTCCTTTTCCGTTACCGTGTAGTTTCTTTGGGCCTCATTCATCGTCTTGATAGCATAATACACGGGATGGAATATTTTGTTGATTCTTTGGCCAAGCACCGCACCTACTACTACATCACTTGCATCACACATAAGTTCAAAAGGCAATTCCCAATTTGGTGCGGTGATGATGGGAGTTGTGGTCAACTTGTGTTTCAATAACTCAAAGGACTCCATACACCTCTTATCAAATACGAACTTGACATCCTCCCAACAATTTACAAAGCGGGTTCACAACTTTTGAAATGTCTTTAATGAATCGCCGGTAGAACCCGGCATGACCCAAAAAACTCCTCACCCCTTTGACAGAAGTAGGGGGAGGAAGCCTTGAGATCAACTCAATTTTTGCCTTATCGACTTCAATTCTATGTTTTGAGATTTTGTGACCCAACACAATACCCTCTTGCACCATGAAGTGGCATTTCTCCCAGTTAAGTACAAGATTGGTTTCCTCACATCTTTTCAACACCTTGTCCAAGTTCACTAGGCATTCTTCAAATGAGTCCCCCACCACGCTAAAATTGTCCATGAAGACCTCCAGAATATCCTCCACCATGTCGGTGAAGATTGCCATCATACATATTTGGAAGGTCGCCGGAGCATTACAAAGTCCAAATGGCTTTCTTGAGAAAGTGAATGTGCCATACCAACATGTAAAGGTAGTCTTCTCCTGATCCTCCGGGGCAATGAGAATTTGATTGTACCCCGAGTAGCCATCAAGGAAACAATAATAAGCCCGACCTGCTAAACGATCCAGTATTTGGTCCAAGAATGGTAGAGGGAAATGATCTTTTCTCGTGACCTTATTGAGCTTTCTATAATCCATGCACACTCTTCAACCCGTGACCGTCCGGGTAGGGATCAACTCATTGTTGGCATAGTGACGACTTTCATTCTACCCTTCTTTGGCACACATTGGACCGGAGAGGTCCATGAACTATCCGAGATTGGATAGACCACACCGGCGTCCAACCACTTGATAACCTCTTTCTTTAACACCTCTTGCATAGCTTCATTTAGTCTTCTTTGATGTTCAAGAGACGGCCTTGCATCCTCCTCCAAAATGATCTTGTGCATACAAAAAGCGGGGCCTATACCCCGAGTATCCGCCAATGCCATCCAATCACCCACTTGCGCTTTTGTAGAACCGCCAAAGTGGCATCAACCTGCATGTTAGTTAAGCAAGACGAAAGAATAACAGTCAAAGTGAAATTAGGAACCAAGTATTCATACCTGAGGTGAGGAGGAAGTGGTTTCAACTCCAACACCGGCGGCTCCTCAATAGATGGCTTGGTTGGGGGAGTTTTGCGATTCTCAAGGTCCAATGATAACTTCCTAGGCTCATAAGAGTACGAGCCCATACCATGCAAAGCATTTACACATTCAATTCTCCCGGCATCATCATTAGCCTCCATGTTCAAAAGCACCACTTCAAGTGGATCTTCAACATTAATCATTGCGCTTGTGTCATCTACTATCACCGCCATGACAATGTCAACAAACGAGCACACCTCGGTGCTATTTGGTTGCCTCATAGACTTGCACACATGGAACACCACCTTTTCATCACCAACTCGAATGGTCAACTCTCCTGCCTCGACATCGACCAAAGCCTTCCCCGTAGCTAGGAAAGGTCTTCCAAGGATAATTGGGACTTCAAAGTCCACCTCACAATCTAGTATCACGAAGTCGGCCGGCAAGATGAATTTATCAACACGAACAAGAACATCATCGATTATACCCAAAGGCCTTTTCATTGACCTATCCTCCATTTGGAGCCTCATTGAAGTCGGGCGAGGTTGTCTGATTCCCAAAGTCTTAAAGACCGAATATGACATTAAGTTGATACTCGCCCCCAAGTCACAAAGGGCTTTTGCAAAGTCGGCACTTCCAATGGTGCATGGGATAGTGAATGTGCCGGGGTCCTCAAGTTTAGGAGCCATGGAGTGTACAATTGCGCTCACTTGATGGGTCATCTTGATTGTCTCACACTCCATTGATCTCTTCTTTGTAACCAAATCCTTCATGAATTTTGCGTACCCCGACATTTGCTCGAGTGCCTCCACCAAAAGCACATTGATAGTCAAACTCTTCATCATCTCAATGAATTTCTTAAATTTGTTGTCACCCTTTTGCTTGGCCAACCGTTGAGGATATGGCGGAGGAGGCTGAGGCAAGGGTGCTTTGGATTTGGGCACCACCGACTCGGGCATATCAATCACGTGTTCCCTAGACGGGTTCATGACCTTTTGTGTCTCCTCCTCGGGTTCATGAATGTGAATTCGCACATCATTTCTCGCACTTGGTTCCACTACATCATCAACCCCCATAGGCATATCATCATCACGCAACTCATCTTCATAAACCATGACTTGATTCTCTCTTGAGACATGCACATCACCGCCTCATCCACTTCGCGTGGTCACCACCATCACATGGTTGTTGTGCCCACCCTTAGGGTTTACTACCGTGTCACTTGGTAGAGCACCCTTTGGGCGAGTGTTTAAAGATTGTGAAATTTGACCAAGTTGCATCTCCAAGTTATGGATGGAAGTGTTGTGTGAAACCAATTGCGCATCGGAGTCTTGGTTCTTCTTCATCATTTGTTCAAACATAACCTCAATTCTCCCAAATTCATTTCCCAAAGAACTAGACCCTTGAGATTGAAATGGTGGTGGGTTGTTCGGTTGTTGAAACATCGGAGGCCTTTGAAAGCCTTGCCCCCGATTACCTTGACCACCATTGTTGTTCCACCCACCTTGTCCATTGTTATTGTTCCAATTGTTGTTGTTGTTTCCGTTCCAATTTCCACCATTGTTACCTTGATTCCCCCAATTGTTGTTTTGGTTATTCCCATTCCAATTTCTACCACCTTGTTGTTGATTATTGTTACTCCAATTTCCTTGGGATCGCCATTGTTGATTGCCTTGATTTCCTCTATTTCCTTGGTAGTTGTTGACATATTGACAATCCTCACTTTGCTCATCATAGAACTCGTTCGAATAACCACCACCATCATCATAGTGGTCACAATTTCCTTGAGGTTGTTGAACTCTTTGCCTTCTTTTCATCATATTCACTCCTTCCATGGCATTTACTTGGCGCGGGTTTTGAACTTGTTGCAATTGCGCCTTCGCCAATTGGTTCATTGTTGTTGTAAGTTCGGCAATGGTTTGGCCATGATCATGCAACTACTTATGCAAATGTATGACATTAGGATCACCTTGAGGAACGTTTGCCCGGCTTTGCCACGCCAAAGAAGTATCGGCCATTTCATCTAACACATCACAAGCTTCATTGTACGGGAGCTTCATAAAATTTTCACCTGCCAATTGGTTCACAGTACATTGGTTAGTTATGTTGATGCCCCTATAGAACGTTTGTTGAATCATCACATTATTCAGATCATTATTTGGGCACTCTTTGACCATAGTTCTAAATCTCTCCCATATTTCATGCAAAGGTTTTGTTGGCTCTTGTTTGAAAGCCAAAATCTCATCACGGAGCGCCGCTATGTGACTTGGAGAAAAGAACTTGGCAATGAACTTGTCTGCCAATTCATCCCACGTTGTGATGGAATGATTTGGAAGCCTTTCTAACCAATCCAATGCTTTACCCCGAAGAGAGAACGGGAAAAGCATCAATCTCAAAGCATCCTCTGACACATTGGTTTGTTTACTCCCCCAACAAGTATCTACGAACCCCTTCAAGTTCTTGAATGCATTTTGGTCGGAGGCGTCCGTAAAATACCCTTTTTGCTCGAGAAGCGTCAACATGGCATTGGTGATTTGAAAATTCCGTGCCCGAATTCTGGAAGGAACTATGGCACTTGCATAACCCTGGTTCGGAAGGACCCTTGGAGCTACTCTTAGTGGAGGCGGCGGAGGGTCTGGAATTTGATCATTTGGATTTGCATTGGATTTGTACCTCTCCGTGGTACCTGAGGTACCCAGAGCTCATCTTTCTCAACATCGTCAACCTCCTCCCTCGCGACCACATTGTCAAGAGGAACATTTCCGTTTAGAGCCATGTGTACCTAATGTGTCGACACAAATAACGTTAGTAAAAAGAAGGAAAGAGAAGCAAAACACAAATCTAGCTATTCAAATGGTCAACACCATAATCTCCCCAGCAACGGCGCCAAAAAGTGATCGCGGCAAACTCAACCTTACACAACGGTAGGAAGAGCGGGCGCTAAGACTTTTACCCGAATAGTGGTATCAGGGTCAATTTCTACAGGAAGCTTGGAATAGAGTTGCGTATTTTTTTTAGACTAGGAATGCGTGTTTGCTTCTAATTGTACTTCTAACATATTTGGATTTTCTTATTATCACTACTATTATCAACTAAGAATAAGACTAAATTATGTTAAGAGAAATATTTGTTAAGATGTAATTAATATAGAGAAGGGCACTAGGATCATGGCATTACCTAGGTGGTTAACTAACGGGTAGAAACTACTAACAATATATTGACATATTTGGGATCAATGTTATAACCGTTCCACAATTGTACCCACTCTCACACCTCTCGATAGAGAGAGCGATTTTGCCCAATTGACTCTCTCGAGACCAATTGGGTAGGCCAATTAGACCAAGCAACTAGGGTTCAAGTAGGGTGATTACTCTCTCGAGGTTTAACCCGTTAATTGAGACTACCATTTCTCATGGGTCCATCCCAATTCCTTGTTGGGTCAATTTTGGGGTCATAGACTCTCTTTCTTAAGAAGGGTCAAGACCCACTAAGCTAGAATCAATGTTTGTAACCACCAATCCCTAATTAAACCATAAAATTAACCCAAATAACAAACACCCAATATCAATCTATCATTAATAAGCAACACCCATCAATTACCCACACTAGGGTTGAGCCACAACCCTAGCTAATGGGTTTAGCTAGACATAATTAGAGAAGAAACTGAAGAAATAGAAGATGAAATAATCATATTAATTAATTACTGATGTTAAACTACAAGAATCTATGATGAAATAATCTCAAAATGCCCAAAATAGGCTAATACAAATGTCTCACGAGCGCAACAGCTATCAGGTATACAAAACTTAACATAAAAATGGCAAATGTTCTATTTATAGTGGGCTGGAAAAACCGGACAAAAATACCCTTGTGGGGTCAGTGCGGATCGCACAAAGTTGGCACGCGGCCGCACTGGGTTGCTTGACTTCTGAATCTTGCTCTCTGAAGATGGTGATGCAGACCGCACACAGTTGGAATGCGGCCGCATGAAGACTGGCGCGGACCACACAAAGTTGTTGTGCGGCCGCATGAAGACTGGCGCGGACCGCGTGACCATAGAGTGCGGCCGCATGGTTTGCTTCTGGAATATGACACTCTCTGAACTTCTTGGACGCGACCTCATAGCAAGATTGTGCGACCGCATGAGTGAGACGCGGGCAGCATGAAGTGGGACGTGGCCGCATGAGTTTGACTTATAGTTTCACAGTCTCTGAACTCCTATGGTGCGGCCGCATGACATGATGGTGCGGTTCGCACCAAGTTCTGAATCTCCTTACTTTAATGATCTTTGACACTTGAGCAGGTTTCACTCCAATTTGAGCCGATCTTTGACGATTTGTCACCTTATAGCTCAAACCTGCAATCAAATGCAATCTGTAAGCATTCTGGAACTATTTTGTAGCAAATTACACTCAAAGCGCAGGCAAGTATGAGTATAAAACATGTTAAAATCCTACTTATCAAGTAGCGACTTTAGTTGCCACTAAAAGCACTAGTTCTTGTAGTGCGTGGAAAAGGCCGCGGCCCTATTCGTGGTCGTGGTCGTGGTCATGGTCATGGCCATGGAAGCGAACAAGGAAGAAATTTTTCTGGTGTAATCACCCCCCCCCCCCAAATAAAAATAACCACCAAAAGTGGAAAGGGAAAGATAAGAAGCCAAAGGCAAATGGTTCAGAAAGTGAATGTTATCGTTGTGGTGGAAAAGGATATTGGGCAAATATTTGTCGTGTACCAAGACATTTGGTTGAGCTTCATCAAACATCTCTAAAGAATAAAGGCCCTGAAGCTAATTTTGTCTATGACAATGAATTTGACATTGCCCACTTAGATGTAGCAGACTTCTTTGAGCGCCCTGATGGAAAAATAGACCACTTGATCGGTGATGGATCTGTGATTAAAGAAGATTGAGTGGTTTAATTTTATTTTATTTTGTTTATTCGTATTAGTTAGTGAATAAATATCATGTAATTATCATAATTTACATGAGTAATATTCATTAGTATCATTTATTATTATTTGTTTTACGAAATAGTTTTAGTTCATTTTGATTAAATAAAATTCTAGTATTCGTTTTAGACAATGTTCCAATATATCATTCAGACACTATGCGCACTAAATATCATAATAAGTGCTTTTAACTTATAATATGCAGTACTGTAACAAGAAATACACAAAAACGCTAAAATATAGGTACTACGCGTTTTATGTCCTATTCAACTCACGCTCTCAGCATAACTTCATTCTGGTATCATCAGAGTTTATTTTACATATCTACATTTATACAAAATAGTTTTAGCTATCTACATTGATTGTTTACATAGAATGCTTATTGATGATTTTAACAGCATTATTTATTACGATTACATAAATTGTTGTCAGTTGCAACAGTGTTGCCTATCATAAGTACATGCATGTAGTGTCACTTATCGATTATTTTCCGTTCCCGAATTATGATTGTATTTTCTTGCAATTTCTCATATTTATCTTTAAAGTTTCTCCCATTACATAGAACTCTAATTAATTGATCCCGTCTCTCATAATCTTATATTTATTCATATTTTGTTTTTTGTATGTCAACTTATGGGAAGTAAATACTGTGAGCGTTACTGTATAAAACCAAAAATCAGAAAAACTGTTAGGTGAATTAAAGAAATCTGNAATAAACCTTCCTGCAACAGTGGCAATACAAACTGCAGGATACCAACGAACTCAAAGAACGGAGCAAAATCACACTTACGAATTTGAGAGAGAGAGAATGCGAATTAGGATGCAGTATATTCAGAAAGAAAGAAGTTCTGGAGTATTTTTCGCGTGTAAAAAATGGAGCCTTGCCTCTGAATTTCTGGAAAAGGTGCCTTTTCAGAAGAGTACGTTGCCTGTCGTGGTTCTACCGCGGTCGCGGCAGAACCGCGGTCAGAGAGGCTTTCTGAATCTGCCTGCCGATGCCCTCTGAACCTTCAACAGGGTTCTGGCGTATTTTCAGCAGTGATTTGGCATTTAATTAATTATTAAATAATTAAATATATTTTGTTCAAAAATAATCTTATCGAACATTTGACAAATCCGAAGCCAAAGCCGAAGCCGAAGCCGAGTGAGCGACGACGACGGCGCGAGGGTTCATTCTCTTCAACTCCGTTTAAGAGCTTTAAGAAGTGATTCTATATATAAGCACACAAATATGGTTGTCCCTCACCAATGAGGGACAAAATGTAAGACAAAAGTTCACTTCTTCAAATTTTCATTTTCCCTCCATTTTATTTCCTCCATTTCCAATTCACACTTCTTCTACTTTAAAGCCCAATAGCTTAAAGTCCAACAAATACGGATATTTCACTAAGCAAACTTGGATCAAAGTTCGATTGTAAAAATATTTGTGTAATTGATTCATGTACGACACATACAATATTCAAAGAGAAGAAATATTTCTCTCATTTAAGTATGTGTAAGGCAGATGTTACTACAATTTCTGGTAGTAGCAATTTAATTGAAGGCTCTGGAAGAGCTACTATAACTCTGCCTAAGGGAACAATACTTATCATAGAGAATGCAATGTTCTCCTCCAAGTCCAAAAGAAACTTGTTGAGTTTTAAAGATATTCGTCGAAATAGATATCATATTGAGACTTAATCTTATTTCAATTCTTATATCTCTTTTATTTTTTCTTCCTACTAAAACGACTTAAAATCTTATAAGTTGAAATTACATTATAAAATATCATCTTCCATATTTTACGCATAAACAAGAACATGTACATTTAGAGAGACAAAGACATTAATTTTTCTAGAGGAACATAATTTAGAACGATTGACGGTAAAAGAAACGAGGAAGACAAGGAAATAGAATTGAAATAAGATTATGTTTTTGAGTCAGGAACGAAAAAGGGTGATGAGTCAGGGATCTTCTTTATATTTTTTCTTGTTTTATTATTTTTTCTTTCTCCAAACAAGAAAGTATTTGTGGAAAAATTTCTTCACATGAAATGATCAATTTTCATGCAAGATGAAGTTCGACATTGAATTTTGTTTGGGTTTTGTGACAACCTGCCCGTCGTCTCATGGGTTACCACTCCATTTTCCCTATTTTTCAGCTTCTTTATGCTTGATTATCCATATCTTATATGAGTTGGTTTGGTGAGGTTTTGGTAGGAAATGAGATACTTAGTCTCTTTAAGGAAGGTATGGTTTGGACAAGTCAACCGGATATTGACTTATATGTTAGAGAGCTCGGATGTAATTTTCGGTGATTCGGTTAGCTTCGGGAGATGATTTGTGACTTAGGAGTGTGATTGGAGGTGGTTTTGGAGGTCCGGTGCATAAATTAGCTTGTTTTGGCGAAGTTAGTATTTTGGCGATTTCCGGTTGGTAGGCGAGATTTTGATTCGAGGGTCGGAATGGAATTCCGAGAGTTGCAGTAGCTTCGTTAGGTGATTTGGGATGTGGGTGCAAAATTTCAGGTCATTCGGAAGTGTTTTGGTTAGGTTTTTGATCGAATGCGTGTTTCGGAAGTTTTTGAAGAACTTAGGCTTGAATTCGATGAGAATTGATGGTTTTAGTATTGTTTGAGGTGTTTTGATGATTAGAAAAAGTTTGAATAATGTTTTAGGAAGTGTTGGTTCTTTTGGTTGAGGTCCCGGGGACCTCGGGGTGATTTCGGATAGCTAACGGGAAGTCTAAACATGGAAAATGTTGCAGAAATTTCAGATCAGGTGTTGCATTTTTAAGCCTTCGCGTTCGCGAAGGTTGGGTCGCATTTGCGGATAGGAAATTGGAAGGGCAAGAAGGTTACTCTTCGCATTCGCATTAAGTGGTTCGCGTTCACATTGAAGAAAATTGGGTCCTGAGTCTTTGTACTTCGCGTTCGCGTCTAGAGCATCGCGTTCGCGGAGGGTCTGTGGAGTAGGCATCGCGTTCGCATAGGGGTCAGAGGTCTAGAGCTTCGCGTTCACGTGAGAGACACGTTCGCGAAGGGTAAAATTGGTCAGTGGAATTTTTTGTGCATCGCGAACGCGAGAAGGCCCTCGCATTCGCATAGAAGGAATTGTCAGCTGGGCAGAAGGGTTTTTTTAAAACATTTTGTTTCGCGAGCCTAAGTTATTTTGCACCATTGTTGAGCATTTTGAGAGATATTTGGGAGAAATTGAAGAATCTTTTGAAGAGGATTGATTGGAGATAAGTTCTATGAACTAAAAACGTGATTTCATTGAAGAATTAACTTAGAAATTCATGAAAACTTAGCAAAAAGGGGAAGAACTAGGGATTGGAAATTGGAGATTTTAAATTGGGATTTGATGAGCCATTTGAGCTCGGATTTGAGAGTTCTTGATATGTATAGACTCGTGGCGAGATAAGGAATCCGTTAATGTAAAAATTTCCGAGTATCAAGAAGTGAGACAGGGGCTCGGGTTTTGCAAATTTTGGGATTCTGATGTTTTTCGATTATTTTTGATTGGGTTTTGTTTCCCTTAGCCTGTTGTGACGTATTCGTTGTGATTTTGGTCAAATTCGATACGCGAGGAGGCCGATTTGAGAGGCAAGGGCATAGCGAGCTAGAGTTTTGGTCGGCGTGAAGTGAGTAATGATTGTAAATGATGTCCTGAGAGTTTGAAACCCTGGATTTACACAACATAGTGCCATATTGACGTGAAACACGCATTTAATGACGAGCGCGGGGTTGTTTACTATTGGGGATTGTGACATGGTCCGTCCCGATTGATGTTTTTACTGCGTACTTTACTAAGACTTGTTTGTTATCATCATGATTTGGGCTTATTGCCATATTTGGGTTTCGCGCCGACTATTTGAATCATTCGTGGACTTTTATCACTGTTTCCTCACTATTTTGACATCTTACTTGAACTCAGTCCTATTGATTAATACTGTTTTACAAATCAGCCACTTTTACTTGAATTCTGAGACTTAAATAATATTTTCAATGTTGTTTGGGCTGAGCACTACTGTTATACTGATGCCCGAGGGGCTTGTGATAATTTCTGGACTGAGTCAGGCCGAGGGCCATATGTGAGGATATGTTGAGTTATATGAGATACTTTATATGCCACGAGGTGGCTTGAGTGATGGGAGGCCGAGTGATGTGAGGTCGAGTGCCGAGTGACGATGCCACGAGGTGGCTTGATATAGCGTTTGGGCCGTAAGGGGCCTCTCCGGAGTCTGTACACCCACAGTAAGCGCGAGTACCCATATGATCTGAGAGTAAGCCCGGGGGGATGATACTATGCTGAGTGACTTATACTGAGTGAGAGGGGCTGATACTGTTCTAGGCGATTGATACTGGGCCCGAGGGGCAGATTTCTACTTACTATTACCTGTTGTTTTACCTGATTTACCTCTTGTTTCTAAAAGGAGATTTCATTTGATTCTTCACAGTTTTACTGCTTTAAGTGATTTACTGCCTAATATAGAATTGCTTTGTGCCTTTATGTGTTATCATGCTTTCAGTCATTATTTATAATTATTACTTACTGGGTCGGAGTACTCACATTACTTCCTGCACCGTGTGTACAGATTCAGGCATAGCAGAGTCCGCTCTTGAGCGCTGATCCTTCCAGACCAGGCAATGATTTGGAGTTACGAGGTAGCTGTTAACGTCTGCAGCCCCATGTCTCCTTTATCCTTTATCATTTATGTATTCTTCATACTATTGTGTCGGACTTCATACTTTGTAGACTCATAGCAGATTCTGTAGTAGCTCATGACTTGTGACACCCCGGTTTGGGCTGTGTAGGGATGATTTCCCTTGTTATTATCGTTGTTTCCGCAATTATAGCTATCTTAATCATGTTTTAGAATTGATTATGTTAATTAATTATTTTAAAAGAGGTGTTTGCGTTGTTCTGGATGGCCTTGTATTCACGAGAGGCACCATCACGGCCGGGTTCATAAATTGGGCCGTGACAAGTTGGTATCAGAACCTAGGTTACATAGGTCTCGCGAGTCATGAGGAGGTTTAGTAGAGTCTCGCGGATCGGTACGGAGATGTCTGTATTTATCCTCGAGAGGCTGCAGAACCTTTAGGAAAAACTTCATTTTCTTGAAATTCTTGTCGTACGACTTTGTTGATCCGAGAACTAAACTTTTGTATTCTATTCTCTCGCATACGGCGAGGACTCGCGCTATCGGACGAGGTGGACGACCACCAGTGCCACTCACTGAGGCCACCAGAGGTCGTAGACGCGGTCGTGGTCATGGCAAAGGCAGAGTGGCAAGGGCAGCACCTGTTGATCCACCAGCTGCCCCAGCTCCGGATCAGGCTCCAACAACGCTAGTTCCGGCACCAGCTATGCCCATCAAGATTCGGGTCTTCCGGAGGCCCTAGCTCAAATCTTATTGATTTACACTGGCCTGGCTCAGGTAGTTTCAGCCACTGCCGCAGCAACTACTTCACAGGCCGGGGGAGGCAATCAGACCCCCGCTGCTTGCACATCTGAGTAGGTAGTGCAGGGATTGCAGACTCCGGGAGCACCTCCAACCGAGCCGGTTGCACCGGTTTAGGAGTTCGTAGTTCCAGCTATGCCAGACGATGAGCCGCATCATCTCGAGAGGTTTGGCAAGCTCTAGCCTCTGTCATTCAGTGGTGCTGAGGGTGAGGATGCCCAAGGTTTTCTTGACAAGTGTCAATGTATGCTCCGTACGGTAGGGATTCTGGAGTCGAGCGGTGTGGCATTTACCACCTTTCAGTTTACTGGGGCTGCCTTCACTTGGTGGGAGGTGTATGAGAGGCATAGGTCGGTTGGTGCATCGCCTTTGACTTGGCAGGAGTTCTCCGCTCTCTTCTTGGAGAAGTATGTACCGCAGTCCCATAGGAAGGAACTGCGTAGGCAGTTTTAGTGGCTACAGCAGGGAGATATGACTGTGTCTCAGTATGAGGAGAGGTATTTTAAGTTAGCTCGTCATGCCACCTGGATGGTCCCGACAGATCGTGAGAGGATCAAGAGGTTTGTGGATGGCCTTAATTACCATCTCCGTGTTCTGATGACTAGATAAAGAGTTTTGGGTATTTCATTTGAGGAGGTGGTTGATATCGCTCGTGAGATTGAGACTACTCGCCGGCAGGATAGAGAGGAGAGGGAGGCCAAGAGTCCTCAGGGTTCTGGCAGTTTCAGTGGTGCTTCGTCTCGGGGCCAGTTCTAGCATGGTAGAGGTCGTTCTTTCAGGACCACTCAGTCGGCCCGTCCAGAGTATTGTGGGGCATCTTCAGGTCGTGGTTATCATGGTTCTCAGCAGGGTCAGCCTTCACTTAGCGCCCTTCTAGCCTAGAGTTCATCTCATGCCCCGTCAGCTCAAGGTTCTTCTATGCCGAGTGCATCATCTGGTCACTCCGGTGCGAGGGGTTCCCTTCAGTCCCTTTCTCCAGCACCTAAGAGTTTGTTTTGAGTGTGTAGAGTTTGGTCATGTTTGGAGGCAATGTCCTTGTCATATTTCCAATTTATCTCAGCAGAGGGGTCAACCCTCGTCTTCTGCTCCAGTTACTTTGCCACCCGCCCAGCCAGCTAGGGGTGGAGGTCAGGCATCCAGGGGTCGCCCCAGAGGGGGAGGTCAATCAGGCGGTGGTCAGGCCCATTTTTATGCTATTCCAGGCAGGATAGATGCCATTACTTCACATGCTATCATTACATGTATTATTTCAGTCTGCCACTGAGATGCCTCTATCCTATTTGATCCCGGTTCCACCTATTCTTATATATCCTCATATTTTTCTCATCATTTGGGTACGTCCCGAGGGTGTCTTGCCTTACCTGTTCATGTATCTACCCGGTAGGCGATACTATTATTGTAGACCATGTGTACCGACACATGTATTGTGACTATTGGGGGTCTGGAGACCCGAGTTGATCTATTGCTATTGAGCATAGTGGACTTTGATGTTATTTTGGGCATGGATTGGTTATCTCTATGTCAAGCTATTCTAGACAGTCATGCCAAGACAATCACTTTGGTTATGCCGGGTGTACCAAGGATCGAGTGGCGTGGTGTGAGTGATTATGTTCCTAGTAGAGTAATTTCTTTCTTAAAGGCCCAGCGTATGGTTGGGAAGGGTTTTCTTTCATATTTGGAGTTTGTGACGGATGTTGGAGCTGAGAATCCTAGCATTTATTATGTTCTAGTTGTGAGGGAGTTTCCCGATGTTTTTCCTGCAAAACTACCGGGCATGCCATCAGATAGGGATATTGATTTTGGTATTGACCTGGTGCCGAGCTCTCAGCCCATTTCCATTCCGCCGTATCGTATGGCACCAGTAAAGTGAAATAGTTGAAGGATCAGCTTCAAGAACTCCTAGATAAAGGGTTCATTAGGCCTAGTGTGTCACCATAGGGTGCGCCGGTTCTGTTTGTGAAGAAAAAGGATGGCACGATGAGAATGTGCATCGATTATAGGCAATTGAACAAGGTAACAGTTAAGAACAAGTACCCCCTGCCTCGTATTGATGATTTATTCGACCAGCTTCAGGGAGCGAGGGTGTTCTCCAAAATTGATCTCCGTTCTGTCTATCATCAGTTGAAGATCAGGGATTCAGATATTCTTAAAACAGCCTTTAGGACTAGATATGGTCACTATGAGTTTCTTGTTATGTCTTTCGGGCTGACCAATGCCCAGCGGCTTTCATGCATTTGATGAACAGTGTATTTTAGCCTTATCTAGATTCGTTCGTTATTGTTTTCATTGATGATATTCTGGTGTAATCGCATAGTCAGGAGGAGCACGCAGAACATTTGTGAGTTGTATTGCAGAGGTTGAGGGAGGAGAAGCTTTATGCAAAGTTCTCCAAGTGCGAGTTTTAGCTCGGTTCAGTGGCTTTCTTGGGACACGTGGTGTCCAGCGAGGGTATTCAGGTCGATCCAAAGATAATAGAGGCGGTTCAAAGTTGTCCTAGACCATCCTCAGCTACAGAGATTCGTAGTTTCCTTTGTTTGGGGGGTTATTATAGCCGGTTTGTTCCGGGATTTTCCTCTATAGCATCGCTATTGACCAAGTTGACTCAGAAGGGTG
Source organism: Nicotiana glauca (assembly GCA_026770625.1). NCBI lineage: Eukaryota > Viridiplantae > Streptophyta > Magnoliopsida > Solanales > Solanaceae > Nicotiana > Nicotiana glauca. The sequence goes on along the minus strand of MU752064.1, from coordinate 9,214 downwards.
CTCCATTTGTATGGTTGAACTAGTTTGAGGAAAGCTTTCAAAAGCTCAAGACAGCGTTGACCACAACTCCAGTATTGGTTTTACCATCAGCTTCAGGTTCTTATACAGTGTATTGTGATGTTTCGAGGGTTGGGATTGGTTGTAGAGTAATTGCTTATGCTTCTCGTCAGTTGAAGCCCCACGAGAAGAACTACCCTATTCATGATTTGGAGTTGGCTGCTATAGTTCATGCATTGAAGATTTGGAGGTACTACTTGTATGGCGTATCTTGCGAAGTATTCACTGATCATCGTAACCTTCAGCATTTGTTCAAGCAAAAGGATCTTAATTTGAGGCAGCATAGACCATTAGAGTTGCTTAAGTATTATGACATCACCATATTGTATCATCCGGGAAAGGCCAATGTAGTGGCCGATGCCTTGAGCCGAAAGGCAGTGGGTATGGGGAGTTTGACGTACATTCCAGTTAGGGAGAGACCCTTTGCAGTTGATGTTTAGGCTTTGGCCAATCGGTTTGTGAGATTAGATATTTCGGAGCCCAGCCGAGTGTTGGCTTGTGTAGTTTCTTAGTCCTCCTTATATGATCGCATCAGAGAGCGCCAGTATGATGATCCGCATTTGCTTGTCCTTAAGGATAGGGTTCAACATGATGATGCTAGAAACGTGACCATTGTTGAAGATGGTGTGTTAAGGATGTAGGGATGGATCTGTGTGCCCAATGTGGATGGGCTTCGAGAGTTGATATTGGAAGAGGCCATAGCTCGCGGTATTCCATTCATCTAGGTGCTGCGAAGATGTATCAGGATTTAAGGCAACACTATTGGTGGAGAAGAATAAAGAGAGATATTATGGAGTTTGTAGCTCGGTGTCTCAATTGTCAGCAGGTGAAATATGAACATCAGAGACCGGGTGACTTGCATCAGCAGATGGTTATTCCTGAGTTGAAGTGGGAGAGGATCACTATGGATTTTGTTACCGGACTCCCTTGGGCTTTGAATAAATTTGATGCTATTTGGGTGATTGTAGATAGGCTGACCAAGTTCGCGCACTTCATTTTGGTGTGTAATACCTATTCTTCGGAGCGGCTGGTAGGGATTATTATCTGGGAGATTGTTCGATTGCATGGTGTTCCAGTGTCTCCTATTATCTCAGATAGAGGTACTCAGTTTACTTCTCAGTTTTGGAGGACTTTTCAGCGAGAGCTGGGTACACAGGTGGAGTTGAGCACAACATTTCATCCTCAGACGGACGGGCAGTCCGAGCGTACTATTCAAATATTGGAGGACATGTTGTGTGCCCGTGTTATTGATTTTGGAGGTTCTTGGGATGAGTTTTTGCCGCTTGCAGAGTTTGCCTACAACAACAGTTATCAGTCGAGCATTCAAATGGCTCCCTATGAGGCATTGTATGGGCGGTGGTGTAGATCTCCAGTTGGTTGGTTCGAGCCCGGCGAGGCTAGACTATTGGGGACAGATTTAGTTCAGGATGCCTTAGTGAAGGTGAAGCTGATTAAAGAGAGGCTTCATATAGCACAGTCGCGTCAGAAAAGTTATGCGGACCGGAAGGTTCGGGATGTGTCTTATATGGTTGGGAGAAGGTCTTGCTGAAGGTTTCGCCCATAAAGGGTGTTATGATGTTTGGAAAAAAAGGGAAGTTGAGTCCGCGATTTATTGGACCTTTTGAGGTACTTAGGAGGATTGGAGAGGTGTCTTATATGCTTGCCTTGCCACCCAGCTTGTCGGGCGTGCATCCGGTATTTCATGTTTCCATGCTCCGGAAGTATGTTGGGGACCTGTCCCATGTTTTGGACTTCAGCACGGTTCAGTTAGATGATGATTTGACCTATGATGTGGAGCAAGTGGATATTTTGGGTCGTCAGGTTTGAAAGTTGAGATAAAAGGATATAGCTTCGGTGAAAGTGTAGTGGAGAGGTCGGCCCATGGACGAGGTTACTTGGGAGACCAAGCGGGAGATGCGGAGCCGATATCCTCATCTATTTGAGGTTTCAGGTATGGTTCTTGACCCGCTCGAGGATGAGCATTTGTTTTAGTTGGGGAGGATGTGATGACCCGACCCATCGTCTCATGGGTCACTGCTCTGTTTCCCCTATTTTTCAACTTCTTTATGCTTCATTAGCCGCATCTTATGTGATCGAGTTGGTTTGGAGAGGTTTTGGTAGGAAATGAGACACTAAGTCTCTTTAAGGAAGGTTTGGTTTGGAAAAGTCAATCGGATGTTGACTTATGTGTTAAAGGGCTTGGATGTAATTTCCGGTGATTCGGTTAGCTTAGGGAGATGATTTGTGACTTAGTATTGTGATCGGAGGTGGTTTTGGAGGTCCGGTGTAGAAATTGGCTTATTTTGGCGAAGTTAGTATTTTGGCAATTTCCGGTTGGTAGGCAAGATTTTGATCCAAGGGTCAGAATGGAATTCTGAGAGTTGCAGTAGCTTCGTTAGGTGATTTGGGATGTGCGTGCAAAACTTCAGGTCATTTGGAAGTGTTTTGGTTAGGTTTTTGATCGAATGCGTGTTTCGGAAGTTGTTGAAGAACTTAGGCTTGAATTCGAGGAGAATTGATGGTTTTAGTATTGTTTGAGGTGTTTTGATGATTGGAACAAGTTTGAATGATATTTTAGGATGTGTTGGTGCTTTTGGTTGAGGTCCCGGGGGCCTCGGGGTGATTTCGGATAGCTAACGGGAAGTTTAGAACTTGGAAAATGTTGCAGAAATTTCATATCAGGTGTTGTAGGTTTTAAGCCTTCGCGTTTGCGAAAGTTGGGTCACGTTCGCGGAGAGGAAATTGGAAGGGCAGGAAGGTTACCCTTCATGTTCGCGTTAAGGGGTTCACGTTCGCGTTGAAGAAAGTTGGGTCCCTGAGTCTTTGTACTTCTCGTTCGCATCTAAAGCATTGCGTTCGCGGAGGGTCTGTGGAGTAGGCATTGCGTTCGCGTGATGAGAGTCGCGTTTGCGTAGGGGTCAGAGGTCCAGAGCTTCACGTTCGCATAAGGGACACCGCATTTGTAAACGGTAAAATTGTTCAGTGGAATTTTTTGTGCATCGCGAACGCGAGAAGGCCCTTGCGTTCGCATAGAAGGAATTGTCAGCTGGGCAGAAGAGGTTTTTAAAACATTTTATTCCGTGAGCCTAAGTTATTTTCCACCATTGTTGAGCATTTTGAGAGCTATTTAAGAGAAATTGAAGAGAGTTTCGAAGAGGATTGATTAGAGGTAAGTTCTATGAACTAAAAACGTGATTTCATTGTAGAATTAACTTAGAAATTCATGAAAACTTAGCAAAAAGGGGAAGAACTAGGGCTTGGAAATTGGAGATTTTAAATTGGGATTTGATGGGCCATTTGAGCTCGGATTTAAGAGTTCTTGCTATGTATAGACTCGTGGCGAGATAAGGAATCCATTGATGTGAAAATTTCTGAGTTTTGAGAAGCGGGCCCGGGGCTCAGGTTTTGCAAATTTCGAGATTTTTGATGTTTTTCGATTATTTTCGATTGGGTTTTGTTTCCCTTAGCCTATTGTGACATATTCCTTGTGATTTTGGTCAGATTCGACGCGCGAGGATGCCGATTTGAGAGGCAAGGGAATAGCGAGCTAGAGTTTTGGCCGGCTTGAGGTGAGTAATGATTGTAAATGATGTCCTGAGTGTTTGAAACCCCGGATTTGCACAAGGTAGTGCTATATTGAGGTGATACACGCGCTTAATGATGAGCACGAGGTTGTTTATTATTGGGTATTATGACTTGATTCGTCCTGATTGATATTTTTACCGTGTATTTGACTAAGACTTGTTTGTTATCATCATGATTTGGGCTTATTGCCATATTTGGGTTTCGCACCGACTATTTGAATCCTTCGTGGACTTTTATCATTGTTTCCTCACTATTTTGACATATTACTTGAACTCAATCCTATTGATTAATACTATTTTACAAACTCAGCCACTTTTGCTTGAATTTTGTGACTTAAATGATATTTCCAATGTTGTTTGGGCTGAGCACTACTGTTTTACTGATGCCCGAGGGGCTTGTGATGATTTCTGGACTGAGTCAGGCCGAGGACCATATGTGAGGATATGCTGAGTGATATGTGATACTTTATATGCCACGAGGTGGCTTGAATGATAGGAGGCCGAGTGATGTGAGGCCGAGTACTGAGTACCGAGTGATGATGCCACGAGGTGGCTTGATATATAGCGCTTGGGCCGTAAAGGGCCCCTCCGGAGTCTGTAGACCCACAGTGAGTGCGGGTACCCATATGATCTAAGAGTGAGCCTGAGGGGCTGATACTATGCTGAGTGACTTATACTGAGGCCGAGGGGCTGATACTGTTCTGAGCGATTGATACTGGGCTCGAGGGGCAGATTTCTACTTACTATTTACATGTTGTTTTACCTGATTTACCTGTTGTTTTTAAAAGGAGAATTCATTTGATTCTTCCCAATTTTATTGCTTTAAGTGATTTACTGCCTAATATAGAATTGCTTCGTGCCTTTATGTGTTTTTATGCTTTTAGTCATTATTTATAATTATTACTCACTTGGTCGGAGTACTCATATTACTCCCTGCACCGTGTGTGCAGATTCAGGCATAGCAGAGTCCACTCCTGAGCGCTGATCCTTCTAGACCAGGCAGTGATTTGGAGTTATGAGGTAGCTGTTGACGTCCGCATCCCCGTATCTCCCCTATCCTTTATTATTTATGTTTTCTTCAGACTATTATGTCGGACTTCATACTTTGTAGAATCATAGCAGATTCTGTAGTAGATCATGACTTGTGACACCCCGGTTTGGGCGGTGTCGGGATGATTTCTCTTGTTATTGTCATTTTTTTCGCAATTATGGCTATCTTAAACATGTTTTAGAATTGCTTATGTTAATTAATTATTTTAAAAGAGGTGTTTGCATTGTTCTGACTGGCCTTGTCTTCACGAGAGGCACCATCACGGCCGGGTTCATAAATTGGGTTGTGACAAGTTGGTATTAGAACCTAGGTTACATAGGTCTCTCGAGTCATGAGCAGGTTTAGTAGAGTCTCGCGGATCGGTACAGAGACGTCTGTATTTATCCTCGAGAGGCTGCAGAACCTTTAGGAACAACTTCATATTCTTGAAATTCTTGTTGTGTGACTTTGTCGATCCGAGAACTAAACTTCTGTATTCTATTCTCTCGCATATGGCGAGGACTCGCTCTACCGGACGAGGTGGACGACCACCGGTGCCACTCATTGAGGCCACCAGAGGTCGTAGATGCGGTCGTGGTCGTGGCAAAGGCAGAGTGGCGAGGGCAGCACCTGCTGATCCACCAGCTGCCCCAGCTCCAGATCAGGCTCCAACAACGTTAGTTCCGGCACCAGCTTTGCCCATCAAGATTCGGGTCTTTCGGAGGCCCTAGCTTAAATCTNGGGGGGGGGGCAATCAGATCCCCACTACTCGCACACCTGAGCAGGTAGTGCAGGGATTGCAAACGCTGGTTGCACCTCCAGCTCAATCGGTTGCACCGGTTTAGGAGTTTGTAGTTCCAGCTATGCCAGACGATGAGCAGCATCGTCTTGAGAGGTTTGGTAGGCTCCAACCTCCGTCATTCAGTGGTGCTGAGGGCGAGGATGCCTAGGGTTTTCTTGACAAGTGTCAGCGTATGCTCCTGATGTTCTAAATGTCAATACCACACAAGAGGGGGGTGGTTTGCGTGGTACCCAATTTTGCTTAAACTGCTTCTAGAAGGACCTGGTTCTTCTAGGTGTATTTACTAATACTGTTTGCCGAATTAAAAGTACATAAAGTAAAGAACATAGAACTGGCTCAAAAGTTGAAAAATTAACGACCTACTACTCAGTAGGATTTTCCCAAACTTCGACTAAAATCACTGAGCCAATAATTGCATTTACAAAAACTCTTTTGTAAACTTAAGGATTAACTCTAATCCCGTTGTGGCACACAACCTCAACTGTTGCGACAACTTCAAGTTAACTATAACTTGAAAACTCTAAGTACCTAATACACTTGCTTCTAAATAAGCTGAAAGGTACAATATAAAACACCTACTACAATTGAACTATAAATAAAGAAAGACACATAAAACTCTTTACGGAGCTGGTTCTTCAATCTGGTTCATGTGTCTTCTGGTTTGCACACTTGAATCACACACGAACTGCTTGCAAAAAGCCTTGTTATTTTGCTCTCAATTCACGATTAACTTCTGCGTCTCTGTGCAAAATTTTATGTGAGAACATCCTGCAATTTATAGAGTTAGTAGATGAAGAAATAACTAGAGTTCTGATGCAATTCTTCCTTGGTGGAAGAGTTCTAGTTGATTTCAACTTCTAACTCCTTCCCTATGTTGAATTGTGTTCTCTTTAGCTAAGGAATCCTTCTCCTTATCAATTATGCAACCTTTTCGATCATGAGATATTAAATACACCAAGTTAAGCTTATCTCCTTCGCCTGAAACCCACATGCTCGAATCTGCCCGTTTCTGTGCACCTGAGTGATGGACCCGGTTCATCCTGAGTTCCTTTATCAATCTTCAAAACAAACCTTTACTTAGGCCAACGAATTCCCCCCTTTTGATGATGACAAAATCAGTGCTTTTCATAAGCTTAGGCCCTGTTTCAACTCAGCTCAACATCAACACAATGTTAGAAACATTTTTCCTTTTTATCACTTATCATCAAGGACCAGGTACATTAGGTTATAAATATCCATATCACTGTTCAAAGTGTAAAAATCACTTGTTCAAATCACAACCTTTTTTCCCCTTTTGGCATCATCAAAAAGTTGCATAAAATATGTGAGATAACCAGATTTTAAAACTTACTCATGGACACTTGGGCTAATTCAAATGCAAACATGGATTAATCATCATAGATCAAACTAAGAATTTCAACCATCAAAGAAATATAAACAAACAGTTAGAGCAAAAATAGTGAATTTCATTGATGATTGATAAGATTCTACCACAAAGCATAAGAAGAAATAAAACTATTGAAAACATGAGCAAAAGAAACAAAACGTCCCGAACTAGGTCACAGGTTGATCTACACTAGGCTAGGATTTAAGGCTTGGAAGAGGTAGGGGCTGGATTATTTGCTTGGAGAAGTTTCAGCATGTCTTGAAGAATTCCATCATTCTTCTCCTTTCCCTTGCAAGTTCAGTTCTGAGAATATCTCTCTCAGATTCTACCTCAACCAATCGTGTCTTCAACCTTCCTATCTCAATATCCTTTGCCTCACACTCTTGTACCAAGACTCTGGCTTTGCTATTGATAGGTGTCTTTTAGATGAACCAGGTTCACTACGAATGACATTGACTTCATAATTTTAAGCAAGCAGAGTATTACCTACACTTCTTCATAGGTACCTTGAAATGCGTGAGCACGTGATTTTTTTCCCATGTGAATTATTCCCAAAAATTCAAACAAAATGATTTTCTTTCATTATTCGGCAATTTTGTGAATTTCGTGTTATTTTCTGTTAATTGTTTGCATTTTTATTTGTGCATTTTAATTCATATACAAAATACAAAAAATCATTTGCATTTAGGATTTAATTTCATATTTTTAGTATTAATTAGGGGTTAGTTTGTTTTAGAACAAAATATGAAGAAAACTAACAAAAAATAGTTCACTTTTGCATTTTTATTGTTTTAATTGTGAAATAATTACGAAATAGTTTTTAAAATAATTTTAGGCATTAATTAGTTTTAGTTTAATTTTTATTTTTACTTTGCATCTTTATAAAAATAAAAAAAAATAATACAAAAATACAAAATAAAAAAAAAAGGCAAACGAAACAAATGAATGGGAAATAATTAAAAGAAGGAGTGGTCTTCATAAGATACCCAAATTTTGGGCCAAAATCGTGCCCAGCCCAATAAGAACCTTCCTCCATTCCCCAGACCAAGCCCAAGTAATCCTAAACCCGGCCTGCCCTTATTAAGCCAAAATGACATCGTTTTGGACGTCGATTAATCTCGACCGTTCAGTCCCTATGATCAAACGGCCCAAATTGCTTCATAATAATACATAAAAATGTCTGAAATTCCCAATTGATTCCAGACCAGCCCCTCTTTTCCTCGTATCATGCCCCCCTGTAATGCCGGTGACCGCCCACCACATCTCCACCGTCCGCCGCCGGTCGAAAATTGCCGCCGGCGGCGGCGAAGCTCCAAACAACTCCAAAATTTTACCCCATACTCTCCTTCACCTCCTCTTTCCAACCCTCAAATCCATTTCCCTCAAATCCCTATCAATTTTCTCGAATCTTAGATCTAAAATCCGGCCAAAATGGAAACTCGCCCAAATTTAACCAAACTCGCACCATATATTCTCCTCACCCTGTTCTTCATAAATGTATAGCCTATAACTTCCAAACATTATCCCATATTCTCAAATTTTGGGCTGAAAATTCAGCCAGGAACCCTACCTTCTCAAATTTGGGATTTCTTTGAGTTTGGCACCACAACTTCCTTTAATCGTGTGTTTTCTCATCGAAAACACATGATTAAAGACGGTTTTTGTTCCAAATAGTTCCATAAATTTGGGCAGATTCGAGTCTAGTGAGCTAAACCGGAGGTATTTTCATTCTTTATTTTGGTTTTCTTCTACGTCTACTGTTGTTGCCAAGTTTTTGTAGATAGGTTCTATAAAATTTACATTATATTTCGATTTACTTCAATTCGATTCAGGTTCTAATAGATTGTTTCTGTTTAATTGATTTAGGTAATTAAATTTGATTCCTCTGTCTATTTGTTTTGCTTGAAATTGTTTCTGATTTAGTTGATTTTAGTTCATAATCTTGCTTTAATTTCAATATTTAGTTGTTTATTAGCTGTTGATTCATTGTTAGTGTTAATTAGTATTGATTAGTTCATTGTTAAGTTAGGCTAATTTGATATAGCTGAATAAACCATTCTTTAGTTAACTATAGTTAATTCTTAACTAAGGTAAGGGGTTTGGGAGGGTCAGTAATTTCAGGAAGCAAATAAGGGTAGTTTGGGCATAGAAAAGGGTAGTTTTATCAAGAATAGTAAATTTAAAACTAAGGCAAGGGTAATATAGGCATGTTTAGGGTAGGAAAGTCAGGTTAGAACACTCAAGACCCTTCTAGAAGGGGTCTAGGTGTAAGTTTAGGTATTCTAACTGCAGTAACTTGAGCAACAAGTTAGAAAATAAGGGGGCTATTTGAATAAAAAGGGAGGGACCTATAG